>CABHPP010090616.1:395-14627 GCA_902168425.1 Peromyscus attwateri
GCGGTTAAGAGCACTGGCTGCTCTTCCAAAGGTCCTGAGTTCAATTCCCAGCAACCACATGGTGGCTCAGAACCATCTATAATGAGATCTGGTGCCCTCTTCTGGCCTGTAGGCATACATGCAGGCAAACAATATATACATAATAAATAAAAAAAGAAAAAAAAAAAAGAAAAAAATAAGATTCCTCAGCAAACATGTGCCTGTTAGTTATTTTCGCTGTTACCCTGCAAGAAAACCTCACGAAACATGACAGAATCCGCTGATAGAGTTTATTGGGAGGACAGAGGGGAGTGAATGCCCGCGCAGGAGAAACACGTGTGAGGAAGGGGGATTAGATCAATCATGGTGGCTCTTTATAAGGTGGAGCGTGTCCAGATAGGTGTGGGTGACGTAGCACGCTGCGCGCTTACGTGGCTACGTGACATCACGGATCCTGGTCACGCGAGAGACGCCTTGACCCGGAAATGGCTATCTTGACCTGGAATCCGGCCTGGCGGATGTGTCCAGGTAGTAGGTCGCCTTGGTTACCAGACGCCTTGAGCCGGAAATGCCTATCCTGACCTGGAATTAGACAGGCCGGGCATGTACAAACATGCCCGACCTTGGGGCGTGTTGTGAACACTTCAGTGCCACCACTAGAATAAGAACCCATGCAATGTGGCTCCAGAGGCCTATATCCATAGCTGCAAGGAAAAAAGGATCACTCTGACTGGGAAAAAGGAGTGGTTAGAGAAGGTATCTGGCCTTGGTTATGAGGGTTAAGAGAACTCTGGAAGGGAACAAAAGCATGAGCCCACTCCCAGCAGAAACAGGACAAAAGGAAAGAAAGCAGAGGCCACTGACATGGCCCTATTGTTCTGTTGGCAATTAAGAGTTAGCAAAATAGGGCTAGGAATGTAACAGCTCAGTAGAGTGCTTGCCTGACATGCCTGGTTGCATTACAGCACAGCAAAAGCAGAGTGTGGTGGTGCATGCCAGCACTATGGAGGCGGAGTAAAAATCAGAAAGTTCAAGCCCAGCCTGGGCTAACATGAGACTCTGCCTTTAAAAAAGAAAAAAGGCTATTGGTAGGAAATGAGGCCAGAGACACTGGTAAAGTAAGTTCTATGCTGGCTTCTCATAAGGCAGAAATGTAATTAATCACAGAGTCAGAGCTAAAAGAGTCAACAGATGAATAAAATTCAAAGCAAAATTTTTACATCTTATGTCATGCTTGAAAAAAAATTAAACTTTATAGAGCTATTTATAAAGCTTGTCAATTTACCAAGATTCATTTTGTGTCAGTACACCCACACAGTTCCCATCAGGAATTTCACCAATTATCACTTCTCTCATTTGTAAATCCTGAAATTCTCACCTCAAGTATCAGTAGTCCCTTCTATAAAAATCTTCCTCGGCAGCAATAGGAAAGACTACATACATCCATGGCTTTGTTTTGTTCACAAAATACTATCAAGTACCACAAACACCTCAGCAGTCTATTTTGTCGTCCTGTTGTCCGTGGGGTCTGGGACAAATTAGCAAATGGCTTGAAAACTCAACAATCTTCCTGCCTCAGCCCCACAAATATTGGGACTTCAGATATATACCACCACGCCCAGCTGAGTTACTCATTGAATATTCAAGGATCAACGTAGCCTTAAACAAACAAACACACATACACACACAATATCTTAGTTTTGTTATCTGAAATCAACATGGCAGATTTGATGTTCCCCAACATTATCACCTTCAGCCTTGTATTAAGTTGATCTCCAGTCACATAAAAATAGCATCTTAGGCAAGTATGGCTAAGATAAATAGGTCTTTTACAATTTTGTGCATGTCTGTAATACATTCATACTATGCTCTCCTCTCCTCACATCCCTCTTTATTCTCCCTCCCATCTCTGTCATCTCCCCCTCTTCCCTACTAGTTCCCTTCCCAGATTCATAACTTTAGTTTTTCATAACTCATTTGCTTTAACCAGGGCCATATGTGTGACCATTAGGCTGTGACTATCTATTGGAGCCTAGTAGGGTCACCATTGGGCACACAACTGAAGGCAATGAATCCCCTCTCCCTGAATCAACTCTGTCAATCTTAATCAAGTTAACTGTACATTGCTAAGTGCTATGTGGGAACATAAATTTGCACTGATTCACAGTCCTACTGAATATCCTCTTGGAAACAGTGATGCCTTTAAAGTCATATAGATAACTTATGAATCTGTAGAAGACCCTTGTCCTTCCTAGATCCCTCTCTAATGGATTATAAATACAAAAAACTCAGTTTATAAGCACAAATAACTAGCCAATCAAGCCAATACTCATTACTGAATTAAATATGAAGGATGTTAAATATACTAGATATACTAGATATACTCTCACAATTTCACTTCTACCAAATTTACCCTAGAAAAAATTTACATGGCTGGAATATAGCTCAGAAACACAGCATTTGCCTAACAGATAGATACAAAGCCATGAGTTTGTTGTCTACCTCCTTAAAAAAAGAAAGAAAGAAAGAAAGAAAGAAAGAAAGAAAGAAAGAAAGAAAGAAAGAAAGAAAGAAAGAAAGAGAGGGAAGAAAAGAGAAAATATTCATACATAATGTGTCTCAGGAGAATCATACAAAGACGTTCAGTCATGGGCCAGTGAGATGCAGAGCAGATAAAGGTACTTGCCATCAAGCCTGATGGCTTGATCAATTGAGCTCAGTCCCTAAGAACCACACAGTGGACAGATAGAACCACCTCCCCCAGATTGTCCTCTGAACTCCACACACACACACACACACACACACACACACACACACACACACACACACGACATGCATATGCCCATCTACTTTCATTCACACACAATGTAATTAAAAAGAAAATCTAAAGAGGAGTTGGAGTGTGTCTAATAAGTAATAGATAACACCCAATGGTAAGTGACCTATACTGAGAATATAAAGTAATTGAAAAGAATGAAGTAGATATCATAAACACATCTAAAGCATAACTCATACTAAAGCAAAATTTAAAGGTTGCAGAAAACAAAATGACACTATTTCTGTAATAAATATGTATTTCATAAGTGCATTTATATGTTAAAAAAAGTAAGAGTTATAGAGGAACATATCCTAAACTATTATAAAAATATTGTGCTTACTTCTGGGGATAGACATGGTGAACAATGGAGTCAGGAAGGTTTTACTGCCATCTGACCTTTACTTTTTTGTATTACCTATGTAAATTAAAATCAATTTTTAAATATTAAGACCAAAGCATGTCCCATTTAACGATGTCCCATCTATTGAATAGCTTAAAATGGACACTAGTCAAAAACACTGTCATCACACTGTTATAAATAGCCTCTCCAAAAGGCCAATTTTCACTTTCAAATAAAATTCACAGTTTAATCAAGGTCAAAGCAATGTTCTGTTGGAATTTTGAGAGTGTTATACTGAAGGAAAAGAATTAAATTTTCCTGACACTGTTCAGCCACAAAAAAAAAAAAAAGGCAGTCATATTGGAGCTTGTACATTTCGCATTTCTAAAAAGACAAGCTTTAAAAATCTAAATTCAGGCTGCCCCTTCTAATTCCATCTGCAGCAGCCTTTTAAACAAACTTACCAGAGTACATCAATGAACTAAAATAAATAAATATAAAAATACAGGTATTGATTTAGCAGCCCCCAAAGTATCAGGTCTCTGCTATATTACACATAAGTATGTCTATGAAAGACATGCTACTCCCACAGAGTCTACGAGCTGAGATCATGGTATAAAAACCAAATCTGGGCCGGGCGTTGGTGGCGCACGCCTTTAATCCCAGCACTCGGGAGGCAGAGGCAGGCGGATCTCTGTGATTTCGAGGCCAGCCTGGGCTACCAAGTGAGCTCCAGGAAAGGCGCAAAGCTACACAGAGAAACCCTGTCTCGAAAAACCATAAAAAAAAAAAAAAAAAACAAATCTGTAAGCCAGAACACACATCTCTTGCTAGACCAGGAAGAGGAAGAAGACATGCTCAGGACACTGGAGCTGGGTGCTAATGGAAAAACAAAGACCACAGAGCTGCTACTCCAGAGCATTAAGAAATTCTGTGCACCTATAAGCACACTACTTAGGAGGACTGGTGAGTAAAGCAAGCTTAAATCATGAAGAACAGACCCCAAGAAAGAGCAGCTGTGTGCAGTGGCACAGGCATGTAATACCAGCACTCCAGAGGAAGAGGATGATTAGGAATTCAGTGCCAGTGTGAGCTACATATCAAGTTCAGCCATACAGCAAGTTTGAGGCAAGCCTGGAAAAAAAAAAAAAGGAAAGAGAGAGGGGAGTGAAAGAAGAGGGAGGAAGACTACTTGTGTGATCGTGAATTCAAGGCCAGTCTGGGATACATACTAACATCCTGCCTCCAGAAAATAAATAAAGAGAAATCTAGTCTTCCGCTTGGTAATAACCTTATCCCTGGCATATCATTATTATATCATTTTCAATAATTAAACTGGTTGATATATATATATATATATATATATATATGGAAACTTCAAATTTTAAAATATTCCAATGGGAAGAACTGAAAGGTGTAGGCAATCATGGAGTAATGTACCCTCAAATGACTATCCAGTCACCTCTTTGTTTTTTTTTTTTTTTTTTTGTTCTCATGGGAGGGTCTCTTCTTTTCTTTCTTTTCTGGAATACAGACAAAACTGCAGTACCAAGGTTGATAGCCATACATGTACATGATAGTTGAAAGATTATCTTAACTTTAAGTCATTTTGGACTGAAACACTGACATTAGGTTAAAGTAAAGAGGACATACTAGGTTTCTTGGCTACCTCAGCACCTTCCATTACAGGCACTGCTTGTATGTTCTCACAACCTCTGAAGTACAGTTGAAAGTAGGCTTCTACAACAGTAGTCCCACACAGAGAAAGCTCTGCTTTTTGCCTCAATCTTTACAGAACACTGACTTGTGTGTCTACCTAACTGATTGATTTGCTGTGAAAACTACCAACAGGTGGTTTCAGTTTCCCACATTATACACAATGTTCCTTAAACTCCATGTGGCACCAGCTCACACTAAGAGCTCTAGTCCTTTCTCTCTTAAGAGTCCACTGCTATAATACAGCAGCTTCTCTTTGAGTATCTGGGTTTTTCCCAAGTGATTGATTCTGTCACTGCAGCTTTCACATGGAATACAAAAGTATTTCAGGTCTCTCTGTGTTATGGTTAAATAATAATTCTTTTCACATTATAGTGGCAATAGTTATATTTCAATTTGGCAAGCATTACATATCATCGTAACAACTCTATTAGGTGCACATCTGTAATCCAAACAGCAAGGAGGTTAAGGCAAGAAGATCACAAGTTCAAAGTCAGCCCAACAAGACCTTAAAATACCAAAAATATGAGGCTGAAATATAGCTCAGTTGTCAGAATACTTGCCTAGCATGCATAAAGCCCTAGGTTTGATTTCCATCATCCTGAAACAAACAAAAAGTCCCACTGTTAAGTAGATATAAATATAATCCCCACCTTACAGACCAGAGAGCTAAAAGGTGAGGTTAACAACATCTAGTAAACCAGATTACAAGCAGCACACCCAAAACTTAGCTCCAGTTCCATCCAACTTTCACAGTCAGTGTTATGAATACCTCCCACTAAACTGAAATATAAATTCCTCTCAGGCAGGGGATGGATTATCTCAGTTCATCTTTCTCAGCAGACTACAACTTCAACAAGATGCTACCTGTAGGCTACACTATTCAACCCTGGTGTGACACAGCACACAATACTGCTAGATCCCAACAAGCATCCAAAGGACATCCACAAACTACATCTCCACCCATTTTGACATTTGTTGCAAACAGCCAAAAGTTTAGAAAAATGCTTGACAGAAATCAGACACAATTCCCAATGGGGAGAGATGGGAAGAAACCCACCAAAGCTTAGGCAAGAGGTGTGACTTTCTAAAACACCAACTTTCTAAAAAACCAATCATGGTTCCAGTTTTACTCATTATTCAAAATCTGCTCAAAACGTGGGGTACCAGAACTATATTTTGGAAGATGTCAAAATTCTGTCAAGAATTCCTTATACCCTCTCTTTAGAAGGCCTGGTGAAAAAATTCAATGTGAAATACTTCCTCCTCCAAAAGCTCCTATTCCTTGCAAGCTATGATACAAAGGGAAAGCTATGTCTAGATCTGTCATTTTCAACCTTTCCCCCCTATGCCTGATGTCTAAATTCTTCCCCAATACTTTCAGCAAACGTTGGGTTTTTTTTAGAATTTCAAATAATTTATGGGGTTTAGTAATTGTAATTCTTGCTGGGTGTGATGATGCACACCTGTAATCCCAACATTCCAGAAGAAGATGGATACAGGAGGATTGACACCAGTTCAAGGCCAACCTAAGCTACATAGTTTTAGGTCAGGCAGGGCTATAAAATGAAACCTTGCACCACCCCCCCCCCCACTACCCACCCACCCCCCAAAAAACTAAAAATGAACTGGCACCACAAAAATCACACAAGTGCTCTAGGGCATCCATGAAGTTGGGTCTACCCAATTTTCCTTTCTCTTCACATCTATCTCTTTTGGATGCCAGCAGAGCCTAATTATGCTTTTTCTGGACTTCCTTACTCTGTTGTAAGCTCCCCTCCTTCCCCTTTGTGCCATGCAGTTGCTTTTCCACCATGTGGTTGACTTCCATGATAACTTAAATGGCATAGCTTGCCTCTCTCGCTTTTTTTTTAAGCTCTCACATATAATTTTCTCTAAAACTATAAATAAAAAAAACTTAATTCTGTATTATAGATATGCATTAATCCAGTGCCCACCAGCTATATTTAGCTATTGAAACACTGCACTTAACCAAAAGGCCAACAAGTAAACCTAAGTTACATTTATTATAAAAGCAGAATGAATGGGGGTGCACTTGCCTCCAAGCCTGAGGACCAGAGTTCAATCCCCACGACCCACAAGATGGAAGGCGACTCGCAAAAGTTGTCCTCTGACCTCTACCTGCTCACTGTGGCATATGTGCACACACACCCAAATAAAGAAATCAACAAAATTCTAAAACATGTACTAAAAAGTAGATTGAAGATATTTCAATTTTTGAATTAGTATTTCATGTCTTTTAATTTTACTTATGTTCTTTTTTTTAAAGACAAGGCCTCACTATGTAACACAAGTTGCCTCAAACTCCCTATCAATCATGTAGCTACTCTGAAGCTGGCTGGCTTCAATCTTTCTGTGATCCACCTGCCTCAACCTCCCAAAAGCTGGAATTACACGCATGAAGCACTACACCTGACAAGTACTTAAAATTTTAACATGTATATAACATACAAGTATGTATTATATTAGTACAGAAATATACAATAACTTAACTATTTTGATCACATTAACATTTCATATTGTTTTATATCAACTTTATTATTAAAAAAATCCTTGGGAATAAAAAACATAGCACACCAAAATTCCTATTCTTATCATACATGTATCATGCTGTTTGGAGAATTCGAAGGTAAATTTATAATTTAAGTTATATATACATATAATAAAATATCAGGTTGGGGATTTAGCTCAGTGGTAGAGTACAAGGCCCTGGGTTCAATCCTCAGCTCCAAGAAAAAAAATATGTGTGTGTGTGTGTGTGTGTGTGTGTGTGTATATATACACAAGGTGGAATATGTGTGTGTGTATATATACACAAGGTGGAATGAAGTATGACACATGCTGCAATATGGATTAACCATGAACACATTATGATAAGTAAAATTAGCCACAAACAAAAGGACAATGAATAGTATTACTAAACTCCACTTATGTGTAGTATCTGGAATAAGAAAATTCCATAGAGACAAGAAGTGAGAAAAAGATTGGAAGGGGAAATAAAAAATTACTGTTTGATGGTTAGAGAACTGTTTCAGATGATGCATATTTTCTAGAAACAGTGTTTACATCACAAAAAATTTTAACATACTTAATGCCAGCAAATGATATACTTTAAAATGGTTAAGATGGTTAAGGTTTTGCGTTTTGTTTAGTAACAAACTTTATAATTAACATATGTAGCTAGAAGGATATTTCTCATGGACAGTACCATTCTAGACAACATGCCCAGACTCCAGAGGCAAGGAGGCCATGGGGAAGATCAAATACTAACTTACATTTTCAGAACAGAGGACATATACACTGCTGGTAAATGAGCTTATGGTTTGTTGGGTGTCTCTTATGAACACTAGTCAAATTAACCCCACAAGGAGAAAGGATTGGTAAACTAGTATGCTACCATTAAGCTTAAACATTTTCTCCTACTGAAGAATGGATCTAAAGAGCAGCAGAATATTTTGTGCAATTTGGTCCACAGGTGCTTTTTAACAAACATCTAACAAACACAATCAGCTTTGTGATGAGGGTAGTTCTGTGTATAAATGACACATAATTCTACCAAAGAAACAAGATGTTCTTTTGATTGACAGTCAACTCTAACATTCTCTGGCTCTAACTTAAGAGGGTCAGAGTGTGTGTGTGTGTGTGTGTGTGTGTGTGTGTGTGTTTGTGTGCGCGCGCGCGCGCACACGCGCGCGCGCATAGGCCAAAAGTTGACATCAGGTATCTTTGAACACTCTCCAGTTAGTTTTTTGAGGTAGGATCGCTCACTGAATTAGGAGTTCACCAATCCTAGCTACTCTAGCTATACAGTGTATCCCAGGGATTCCCTGAATCTGTCTCCTGAGTTCTGGGATTACAAGAGGCTGCCACACCTGCCCAACTGTTCAGTGGGGTTCTGGGAATCCAAACTGGGGTGATCACATCTATACAGCACAGAATTTATTCAGCCTTCACTTTTTAGGAGCCAAACAGGTCCTCCCCTGTGATAATAACTGCAGTATCTCTTAAAGCAATGAAATAATTTTGTACCTATAAGCACATATAATAATTTTTTTTCCAGAGCTGAGGACCGAACACAGGGCCCAAGCACTCTACCACTGAGCGAAATCCCCAACCCCAATAAATTTTTATTAGTTCATAAGATTTTGAGTTGCCTTTGTCACTTAGCATAATACACTTTAGATGTATCTGATTAGATGTATTAATAGTTCATCTCTTTTTGCTGATGAGTAGTATTCCACTGTCTAGATGTATCATAAGTTAGTCAATCACCAGTCAGAGAAATTGGAATAGTTTTCACTTCTTTTGGAAGAAAGAGGAGGAGAAGGAAGAGGGAAGAGGAATGAGGAGGGAGGAGGAGGGACAGGGAAGAGGAGTAGGAGGAAGAGGGAAAGAAATGAGGAGGGAGAAGGAGTAGGAAAAGAGGAGGAGAGGAGAAGGAGGAGAAGAGGAGGAAGAGAAGAGGAGGAGAGGAGAAGGAGGAGAAGAGGAGGAAGAGAAGAGGAGCAGAGGAAAAGAGGAGGAGGAAAAGGAGGAGGAGGGAGGAGGAGGGAGAAGAAGAGGAGGAGGAAAAGGAGGAGCAGGGAGGAGGAGGGAGAAGGAAGAGGAGAGGAACAGGAGGAAGACGATGACAAGCAAAAATAAAAATAAAAAAACTGTACAAGTTTCTCTATGAACTTTTTATTTCACTTGTGTGAACACCAAGAGTAAGTCATATAAGTACACTTGACTTTTTAAGAAAATGTCAAAATGTTTTCCAAAACAGTATTTTAACCAGTAACATGTGAAGGTCCAGTGCCTTACATCTTCATAAACAGTTTCTTTTTATTTTAGCAGTTCTAAACCATGAGTAAGTAAATCGAATACTTTCAGCTCCCATCCCTAACAACAGACACAAGAGAAGCATCTTTCATGTGCTTGTCTTTTTTACTAAAATGTCTGGTTGTTCTTCCAGCTTTTAAATGATTTACTTACTTTTATGTGTTTTGTATGTATCTATGTCTGTATGAGGGTGTCTAATACTCTGAAACTAGAGTTAGAGTTACAGACAGTTGTGAACTGCCCTGTGTGCTGGGATTTGAACCCTAGTCCTCTGAAAGAGTAGCCAGTGCTCTTAACTTCTGAGCCATCTCTTCAGCCCCTCATTCCTTTTTTTTTTTTGTTTTTTTTTTTGTTTTTTTTTTTTGTTTTTTGAGACAGGGTTTCTCTGTAGATTTGGAGCCTGTCCTGGAACTCGATCTGTAGACCAGGCTGGCCTGGAACTCACAGAGCTCTGCCTGCCTCTGCCACCCAAGTGCTGGTATTAAAGGCATGCACCACCACCGCCCAGCTCCCTCATTCCATTTTTAAACTGATGTTTTTCTTCTTGTTGAGTTTGAAAGATTTTTATATAAATATGGGTAAGTCTTTTCTCAACTAAGAGATTTGCAAACACTTTCTGCCAGTTTGTGACTTCTCTTTTATATCACAAATATCTTTCAAAGAGCAGTTAGACTTTGGGAGAAGTCCAATTTATCTTTTTTTAATGGTTTTTTTTTTTCAAATTTTTATTTTATGTTCAAAGCGATAGCAAGATTCTCTTTTACTGGGTGGATGGTCCTGAATAATCCACTCTAGGGAGGTCACTTATTCTGACATAATGAAGCCTATATCCTTTGTGTACAAATGAAAGGGCTGCAAGCAAGCACATGTTCTGTTCTACCAGTATTTGCAGATCAGACTGCAATGGTTTGAACAGACACAGCAGGAGCAAGAACCCTGGTTAAACTTTCTGAGGCTACATCCAAGAGCTGCTAGGGACCCATGCTGCCTTCAAAAGGTTATCTTTGTTTTCTTTTTTCTTTTCTTTTTTTTTTTTTTTTGTCTTGAGACAGGTTAGGCTGGAACTCAGGACAATCTTCCTCCCTCAGCCTCCCAAGTGCTAGAATTGAAAAGAGAATTTTTAAGACAAAAGTCAACAGACAAGGTTGGCTACACACAATATGAAAACTGAAGAGTAAGGCAAAAAAAGCAAAAAGAAAAGATTTATTTTTTAGTGTGGCCAAAGAGAAAAGAAATGCATACAAGGGTCCACTTACTAAGCTCATCTTTGAGAAACTGGCATGAGCTTTGGCTTAAACAGAGACTTGAGACAAAGGACAAGTATGCAAAATTAAAATTTTGGTTAGATGTGATTGATCCCCTTGGTCACTGACTTAGCTGCAAGAGAGTCTCTAAGTTATTAGTGCATTATAATCACTGTTATCACCTTAGAGGACAGACCTGGCTCCTAGAAAAGGAAGACTTTAGCTCCATTCACACTCTTAGATGAATGCCCTAGGGAGAGGCTGTATGCTGCCATCCCCTCCAACCCCCCACCCTCCACTATCATTTTTCCCCTAAATTCAAAATGACTGCAAGTTTAGGAGAATGACTTGTACTTTATACCTTGAAGATGAAATGACTTAGGTAGAGTCAAGCAAGAATCTGAGACAAAGGGAAAGACAGACAGACACAAAATTAAGACAGAGATGCCAGGCTTTCATCTTGCTTTTTAGTTGCCTTTAGCAAAATCAGTCAGTCCCTGTTTCAGGGTTACAGGCGTGAACCACCATATCTGCCTCTTCCTTTCTTTGTGTTTTGTTGTTGTTGTTTTGGTGTTTTATAGTATCATATCCAAAAACCCTTTGCTAAATGTAAAGTGACAAAAACTTTAGGGGCTGCAGGTGGCTCAGCAGTTGAGAGGCCTGGCTGCTCTTCCAGAGGACCTGGTTCAATTCCCAGCACCCACATGGCAGCTCACAACTGTCTGTAATTCCAGTTCCAGGGGATCCAACACCATTACACAGCCACACATTCATGTGTGGCAAACACCAATGCAAATAAATAAATCATTAAAAAAAAAAAAGGGCCGGGCGTTGGTGGCGCACGCCTTTAATCCCAGCACTCGGGAGGCAGAGGAAGGCGGATCTCTGTGAGTTCGAGGCCAGCCTGGGCTACCAAGTGAGCTCCAGGAAAGGCGCAAAGCTACACAGAGAAACCCTGTCTCGAAAAACCAAAAAAAAAAAAAAAAAAAAGGTAAAGTCACAAAAACTTTATTCTGATAGTTTAATCCTTTTTCAGTTAATTTTTATCTATTATGCAAGACATAGAAGGAATCAATTACATTTTGCTTTTACTACTTGCTCCAAAGTGGAATTGCATTTACTGGTGTTGATTCCATGCATGGCTCTCACCTCAATGGAAATACAAGATTGTTTATTCTGAGCCAAATATGAGTGCATGGCCTGGGGACACAGATTTAAGTTTTTGCGAATAACATTTTCAGTGAAGATGTAGGCACATAAATTTTTATGGTCAAAGAATAAAATAAAGTTTTAAGTCAAAGCATTTACTAAATATGCTGCTTGGGACATCAGGCAGGCAGATCACAGTCAAGTGGATAAAATTTTCCTATGGATCTCAAATGTTCTCAAAGTGACGATATTAGCTTTGGGGATAATAGAAGCAAGTGATTGTTAATATATTCTCAGGTTTTGCCTGACAGTTGGAGTGTTAGGAAAGCTATAGAAGGTGGGTGCTTAAGGAAAATAAAATTATAGTTTTATATCTTCAACATTCCAACTCAACAATCATGAAGTTCCAATTAATCAATCTGCCTTATAGAATCTTCAAATGTAGATTTCAGTTTACGCTTTTTCTGCTTCATTTTTCTGAACATCTATATTGGTCTGGAATGTAAGAATACAGGATAAACAAACAGGAAACAGCCAAAAACCAACCAACTCACTAAAATACAGGGTAAATTCAACAAGTGAAGGCACTCAACAGCTAACAGCTGGGGGTGGGGGTTGGGGGATGCTGAAGAGTGCTAGTTAAGATGAGAAAAAAAAAACAGACACAAAATACAACCTAGGAGAAGGAAATCACAAACAGCCACAAGACAGGAAAGTATCACGTTCAGTTCAGAAAGAAGGGAGCAGGAGGAAATCCCCCATAGGCTTTGCATTAGTGGCACACATTTCTATATGCTAGTGGTCTTTAGTAGGAAGTCTGCATGCACTAAAATGCTTTTTAAAAAATAAAAAAACAGGGGGCTGGAGAGATGGCTCAGTGGTTAAGAGCACTGGCTATTCTTCCAGAGGTCCTGAGTTCAATTCCCAGCAACCATATGGTGGCTCACAACCATCTGTAATGAGATCTGGCGCCCTCTTCTGGCATGCAGGCAGAACACTGTATACATAATAAATAAATAAATCTTTAAAAAAATGCTTCTTTAAAAAAAAAAGTGAGCCTGAGTCAGGCGGTGGTGGTGCATGCCTTTAATCCCAGCACTCGGGAGGCAGAGCCAGGCGGATCTCTGTGAGTTCAAGGCCAGCCTGGGCTACCAAGTGAGTTCCTGGAAAGGCGCAAAGCTACACAGAGAAACCCTGTCTCGGAAAAACCAAAAAAAAAAAAAAAAACAAAAAACAAAAATCCAATGTAATCACTACTTCAATGTAAATGTGCCTATAAAGCAAAATAATAAGGCCCTGAAGACAGCCTGGCTCAGAACATGCTGTAACCCTGCCTGAAAGAAGCTGGTTATCTCACCAAGCCAACTTTACACCAATGCAGTAAGTCAGTGCAGCCCTCCAAACAAGAAGGTGTGCCTGTGCCTATGGAGATCTTCACTCCACCCTGGGTCACATTCTGACACCATCCTCTTCCTGAAGAGATAATAAGGACAAAGACTTTACACCCAGTTTAGCTCAGCCCAGAGCCAGAGCTCAGGTGGCTTATAGTTACCAGTATGGTCTTTCATGTACTACTTCCACCACCATCCAAGGACCCTAATTCCACAGCTACCTTTTGACCCACAGAAGTACTTCACCTGCCCACTGCACCTAAGGATCTTCCTAGTCTCAAAAAGGATTGCTACTTGTCCCCCAATAGGACTGATCACTGCCAAGGACACTCCTCCCACTGCAGGCCCAGGACAAGGAAGGCTTTCTCTTATTCTCCCAGGTTTACCACCTGGTTGGAGGTGGGGACCACACAATCTCTCCTACCTACTCTTAAAAATAGCAAGTGGGGGGTATGGGGGTAGGAGAAGAAGAGGGAGGGGTACTAGGGGAGGGGGAACAGGGGTTGGTATATAAAAGGAAAGAAAAAAATTTAAAATAAAAAACTATTAAAAAAAAATAGCAAGTGGAACCCAAGTGGCACATGCCTGTAATCTCAGTGCTTGAAAAGTGGAGACAACATCAAGAGTCCAAGGTCATCCTTAACTATAGCAAATGCAAGGATAATTTAAGACTAAATAGACCTTGCCTCAAAGAACTTAATGAGCCTCTCTTTCCTTTCCGCTCCTTCCTTCCGTCTGTCCTCTCTCTCCCTC
>CABHPP010090617.1:0-56446 GCA_902168425.1 Peromyscus attwateri
AAAAAAAAAAAAAAAAAAAAAAAAAAAAAAAAAAAAAAAAAAAAAAAGAATTCTTTATTCTCAATATAGTCTTAAAGTGGGTGCTATTACCACCAACATTACAGATAAGGAAACAGAGTGCCTCAGTGACTTTTCAGGCACACAGGTATTCAGTATGGAAGACAAAAACTGAGAAAAGCCCCTGGAGTTCTTGGAGCCTGCAGGGCACCATTTTTTTAAGTATATATTCTTTAGCAAATGATGCAATGAACAGTTGAGATAAAAATTTGGTGACTCATAATTCAACTCTAGAATTCATTCCCTTCTAGTAATTTCCATTGTGTTTACATACACATTCAAAATAAACCCAAATGAGTTGGGATCACTTCACAATAACTTGATAGAAAGGATAGATTTTTTTTTCAACCTAAGAATGAAATTTTTCTACAAATCAAAAAAAAAATCACATCATTAATATTTTCTTAGAATTTTGTGTTTATAATTCGGGCTTCATATTGCCAGGCTATGTGAAGATGCAAAGACCTGTTCCTATGAAAGTACCCACAACCTCTGCCCTGGCACAGCCTCTCCAGCAGGCCACATTTTGAACCATCCTCATTGTAATTGATCTAAATGTGCTCTATGTAAGTCAATCCCTTTTAAAAAAAGAGCTTTAATTCACACTTCATTTCAAACTGAGATGACTCACAAAATAAAAGGCTTGTCTTTCATTCCCAGGCCTATAATCCTCAAAAGTTAAATTCTCTGTCATTTATTTACTGGACTTGTTCTCAATGTAAATGTGTGAAGTGTCCTAAGGGAACAGGAGATGACAATAGACAGAAAGATGGCCTGTGAAGAACGGGATGCTGTACAGATCATTTCAAAACCTGAAGTAAGAGTGACATCGAAATAGGTAAAGGGAAAGCAATTCAGAGAATCTATTGTTTAAAACTTGATGTCTGACTTCAAATACACACTGTTTCAAATTATTTCAAATTAGAATGCCAGTCATACAATATGCAGATAAAATTGTGAACATTAAGAACACATTTTGAGAATATGTGCAGTTGTGAGGAATTATGAAAAATATATCTCAAACCATAATCATCTCAATAAGACTTCATATTTAAAAGGAAACTAAAATGTTATATGTCAGAGCTATACCACTGAATAGGAAACTTTGATTACAGAACAATCTATCACCATTTCTTTGCCAAAAGAAATGCATTATGCTTTTCTGTATATTAATCATTTTAAAATACAAATCAGGTAATGAACAGATAAAGTTTATTTTATTTACTCATTAAAGTAACCTTTGAAAATGACTAAACTCATTTTCCTTAAGTCTAGCTTAAGTTAACTAGTTCTATTTCAAGCATTTTAAATTTTCAATTTAGTTTTAATATTAAGCTTTAGTTTCAATGATAATAAATGTGTGATACAGTGTGGAAAGACCTCCCTTGTGCAAGATGCAGAGTGGTGACACCTGTCAACTCTGATGATAAATGGGAGTGCCATGTCAGAGATCCAGAGAGAGACAGTTCTATGTGTCTTGAGGCACACAAAGACACAAGTTAATCCACATCATTTTAGCTGGGAAAATCCACCTCTAATCCGGGCCACACTTTCTGCTGAAATTCTAAAAGAGTGCATGGAAGAAGGAAGTTTTTGGTCTTGACCTGCTTGCTCTGGCCTTGCTGGCAAGTCCATTCCTTCACTGGTATTATTCGTCAGGAATCCAGCATATACTGAAGGCCAGCTGAGATATCCAGCCTCGTGGACTGAACAAACTACTGGATTCTTAGGCTTTCTGTTCACAGCCAGCCATTGTTGTATGAGCTAAACAGCAGCCTGTAAGTTGTTCTAATAAATCCCTTTTATATAAAGAGAAAGAGATTCATTCTATAATTTCTATTTTTCTAGAGAACCCTGACAAATAGAGACATATTGCCATGTATTCATTTATTCATGTTCTTAGAGTTTTCCTATAATATTTGTTTTAGAGAATGTTTGGAGCTACTTTAAAGTACTCACTGGATTATTTAAGTTTAAGCTACAGTTACTTTACATCAAGCTCCATTTTGCTGTAGATTACAAGGCTGCTGTGGTTTGACTTTTCAAATTCAGCAAAAAGAAATCTCTCCAGAGATTCTCTAATAGTAAACTGACTGAAAGACAGTATTGTAGTCAAGTTGATCTGATTGCTAGTCCAGGCTTGCCTTTTTTGTAACTTTGGGCAAAGCAGTAATCATCTCTGATTTCTTCATCTGTTAAATGCTCAGAATAACAACTCAAGGCCTAGAATTGTATTGTGAAATTTAAATGAAAAAAAAAATGTATGCAAAATGTCCTATTTCTTAAAAGTTCAACCTGCCTCCTATTTGAATGTATGGACGCGCACGCGCGCGTGCACACACACACACACACACACACACACACACACACACAAACATGTACACTCACAGTCTTATAGTATTACTAACCACACCAACACCCATCCACCCATTTATTCAATACTAACTATCGAATATCCCATTTGCATAAAGGTCACTAAAATTAAATGAAGTAGATGGGTGCCTTATCCATTCATCATCAGAGTGGCTTCCTCTGTCAGCAAACAGTAGTGGATGCAAAGACCCACCCCATATAATATGCAGAGACAGAGTCTAAATTGGAGGTCTACATTGGGTCCCTCCCCTCAGAGCTGTGGGAATTCCTCAGAAGATGGGAGGAAAGACTGTAGGAGTCAGAGGAGATGGAGGACACCAGGAGAACATGGCCTAGTGAATCAACTAAGCAGGGCACATTTGGGTTCACAGAGACTGAAGTGGCAAGAATGGGACCTGCATGGGTCTGTACCAGGTCCTCTGCATATATGCTGTAGCTGTTAGCTTGGTATTTTTGTGAGACTCCTAACTGTGAAGGTAGATGTGTCTCTGACTCTTTTGACTGCTCTTGGAACTCTTCCTCCTGTTGAATTGTCTTGTTCAGCTTCAGTGTGAGGACTTTTGCCTCATATTATTGTATCCTGTTTTGTCATAGTTGGCTGTTGTCTCTTGTGGGCCTTTTCTTTTCTGAAGGAAGATGGAGGGGGAGTAGATCTGGGGAAGATGAGAGGGGGGAGCTGTGAAGAGTGAGGGGAGATGAAACTATGGTCAGTATGTATTGTACAAGAGAATAATCTATTTTCAGAAAATGGGAATTAGATAAATAAGTACATTGACAGTTGGATGTGGTGGTTCCTCTTTTTAATCCTCGTGAACCTGAGGCAGGATGATTACAGCAATTTCCTGGGAAGCCTGACTACAGAGTGAGGTCCTGTCTCCAAAAACAAAACAAAACAAATGAACAGAAAACAACTTAGATTAATAGAACAAACAATTTTGTGAAAGTATTTAGTTGGCTGAACTGTAAACATAACTGAAAACCTGGGGTACCGGTGACTATCACAGCTACTCTTGATCAGGAATGAGGGACAGAGGAAAGAAAGTCAAGTATACAGAGGCTTGGGTCAAAAGGAGAATGTATCAGGCACTTCACAGCAAGTTTGTCTGAGCCATTATGTGTGAAATAGGAGCCATCTCTTCCATCCTTTATGTATTGCTAGTTGGATTTTATTATGGCTTTTAAAAGAGAATGAATAAGAGAATGTGCCTTGCCGGGCGGTGGTGGCGCACGCCTTTAATTCCAGCACTCGGGAGGCAGAGGCAGGTGGATCTCTGTGAGTTTGAGGCCAGCCTGGGCTACCAAGTGAGTTCCAGGAAAGGTGCAAAGCTACACAGAGAAACCCTGTCTCAAAAAAAAACAAAAAACAAAAAACAAAAAAAAAAAAAAAAAAGAGAATGTGCCTTGAACTCCATCACAAAGTTGCTTATGTTACCTGAATATCAGCAATACCATTGTGGAGTATGCAAGGAAGACAGAACAACCCACTTTTAAATTAGTTAAAATGGATACCTTGGCTTCTGAATTACCTGACCTTTCTGTATACTGCATTTTATCCTATATTTGTATGCTGGTGATGCATTTATAAACTTATCTCATGGTTCTAGTCAGCTTTAAGGGTCAGCTTACCCTTTCCTGGAGTCATTTGAGAGGAGAAGCACAACCGTATAGATCATGTTGTTCTGTTTGCATACCTGAAGGGATTACCATGATTAAATTGATATGGGAAGGTCCAGCCCTCTGTGGTCAGCAATATTCCTTGGGTGGTCCAAGGCTATAAAAATTCTAGTCAAGCATGAACCAGGGAAGGTGTAGGGAGGAGCCAGTATGTAGTGTTCCTCCATGGTTCTTTCCTCCAGATTGTGTCCTGACTTCCCTTAATGACAGAGAAGGTGACCTGGGAAATAAGGCCTTCCTTCCCCTGAGGTGATTCTCATCAGCATGTGTCATTACAGTGACAGGAAGGAATCAAGGACTCTAGTCAGAGATGAAGAATACTAATGAAGCAGAAGGACTATGTCACTAAAACGAAAGAAAGCCCTCAGCATCAGTATCTCTGCTCTTCTGCTTGGCACCCATTATTAAGCTGAATTAGGAAGACCTGGATGCAGCTCCTGATACAGAGAAGAATCATCTGTAGCTGAGGCAGACACTCCTACCAGTGGGAAGGTAGAGGAGTTGTTGTGCTGACAAGAATATTCCTCTCAATGCATAGTTTTCACTCAGGCAAAGGTAGAGAAAGACAGGATGAGATTTCGTCACACGGATCAAGATGGCCAACGACTTCAAATTTATACATGGTTTATAGATGTTTACATTTTTGGAGTTTCATATTTAGTAATTTTAGAACATGGTTGACCTCAGATGAATTAAACCATAGAAAACAGAAGGGTAGATGCATGAGAACTCTGTCAAGATGACCTCATGAAGTTACCACTGAAAATACATCTGTATCTTGTCTTTCTTTTCAAGAACACCAGTTCTACTGAGATCATGCTCCATCCTAATCTACCAAGGTTGCCTTGTAACTGGGTTTTATTTGAAGACTCATCATTTCCAAATAGAGTGCTGGCTTTACGAACAAATTTTGGGAATGATGTATAATTTAATGCCTTGTGCTCATTCCTCTGCTCATATAAATATATTACATATAAAATCTTTTCTCTGTTTCCCCACATCTTCAAAGTCCTTAGGGAATCCTATTGCTAATTCTGAATCTCATACAAATTTTAATAACTAAAAATTTACAAGTATTACAATGTAAATAATCTAAGTAAATTGCCCCTATCACAATGTTTATTTATGTGTAGCAAGTGACCTACTTTTATTGGTGGCCATGGTCACTGCAATTACATGGTGTAAATAGTAAGAAAACTATGCAGAAATAAATTATGTGATATATATTTCATAGATTAAGCTAGGCATAAGAGAGTGTATCTTCTTCCATTTACATGAAACCCAGAACTATGAACAGTAAGTATAGTGTTTGAAAATAGTAATTAAACTTTGGACAGGAAATTATTAACAGAAGGAATGAGACATAATAGGAAACACAATAGTTAAAGAAATGTTTTATTTGGTTGAGTTGAGTGATGCTTTCAGAGGTGTGTGCACATGTAAAAACATGTCTAGCTATACATTTAATCTTTGTGTATTTTATGGAAGTTAAAACCTAAAAATAAGTCATAATAGAATGAATTGTGAAAATCACTCCTTAGCAATCTCATCCCAATACTTTCCAAAACACTTTTGACAGACTCTGTCAACAACTTAAAATACTCCCAAGCAAGAATCAGAAAGACAAATGTAAGAAGTTAGAAGAATCTCATAGTAATCTAGAAGTTTCTCACCTTCATGTTGTTTTCAGAATCTATTCCCACAGGTAATGGGATGATGTCTGTAGGTTACTTAAAATTAATGTCAGAATATCAGTCAGTAGAACTCAGTTCAAAGCAAGTACTGTAATCTAGCATTTGTAATTTAAAAAAAAAATTCTCTCATATATTAATTACATACTGCTCACAGTTTTCTTTCTCTCCACTCCTCCCTGTTCCTCATTCCATTTCCTCTCTCTCCCAGATCCACTCCTTCATTTCCGAGAGAGAGAGAGAGAGAGAGAGAGAGAGAGAGAGAGAGAGAGAGAGAGAGAGAGAGAAAGCAGGCCTCCCAGGAATATCCACCGAACATAGCATAACAAGTTATAATAAGACTAATTATAAACCCTCATATCAGGGTTAGATGAGGAGACAATCTAGTAGAAGGAAAAGGATGTCAAGTGCTGGCAAAAGAGTCAGAGACACCCCTCCCTCCTCCTGTTAGGAGTCCCACATAACACCACCAAGCTATACAACCAGAACATATATGCAGAGGACCTAGCTCAGATGCATACAGGCTCCATGTTTGCCACTTCAGTCTCTGTGAGCTGCTATGAGCCCTACATAGTTGATTCTGTGAGCAATATTATCTGGCTCTTATAGTCCTTCCTACCAATTTTCTGCAGGATTCCCCTGGCTCTGCTTAGTGTTTGACTGTGGGTCTCTGCATCTGCCTCCACCAGTTGCTGGATGACACTTCTTTGATGACAATTATGCTAGGAACCAATCTATGAGTATAGTGGAATAACATCAGGAACCATTTCATGGACTTTTTTTTTTTGCCAGCCATGGTTGGGTTTCTGGGCTGTCTGGCCTCTGGTTCCTGACCATCCAGGCAGTATCAAGTATGAGTTCCCTCATCTGTGGGCCTCAAGTTTATTGGTTTCGTACTCTCACAAGTTCTGTGCCACCTTTCTGTCAGAACATCTTGCAGGCAGGACAGAGGGTAGGTTGAAGGTTATGTGGCTGGGTTGATGTACCAGCCCCACTGCTAAGAGCCTTGCTTGGTTATAGAAGATGGTCAGTTTGGGCTCTGTATCCCCTATTACTAGGAAACTTCACTAGGGTCCTTCTCATAGATTCCAGGGAGTTTCTGCTGCACTAGGGTTCTACATGGCCCCCAAAATGCCCCCTATTCCAGACATCTCTTCAAGTACTCTCTACCTCCATCCGTCCCACTACCATCTCCATGTGATCCTTTCTGTTCCCATACTCACTTGCCCCCAGTCCAGCCACAAAATCTCTTCTATTTCCCATTCCCAGGGAATTCCATGCTTATGTTTCAAGATAATACATTTTATTTTAGTCATTAATATGGATATTAATTTTTATTTCATACTTATCTGATTCTTATATTAACCTAGAAATATTCTGAGAAAATAGAATTGAGATTAGAGTGCAAAGATGAAGAACAAGATCATGTTCCGAAAAAGATAAGATATAGAGATATTAAGACTATAACTTGTGTTTTTTGTTTTACTACTTTGCAAAACTGTTCTTGTGTAACACACCAACCTGCGCCATGGAAAAATTAGAGTGGAGGTTCATGGAATTGAAAAGTACAAAGAAATCATTTTCAAATACTTATTCCTTTAAGGAATAATATCTGAAACAGCATATGTGTAATGTGAAAATGATATTGTGAGTCCCTTGCTAGCATCCTCCACCACGGAATGTTTATTTTTTTTTAAAATGTTTTGACTATTTTCACTAATTCTCTTCAATTATCTTTCATTCATTCTAAAATTGATAGTATAAAAAGCATAAAGTCTAAGTAATCATGTGCAATCCATGAGTATGTTGTCAAAGGTGTGCTAATGTATTATGTGGTATAATTGTGGTCCTCATTTTCTTTACTGTGAATACAGTAATGTGAAAAATATAATAGTTAGGGATTCAGGATCACAGGCATTTATATAACCACATAAAGAACTGTTTAATATTCATCAGATAAAAATCTAGACAAGATTTATTTTCCTTAGAATACTTACTACCTTTACTTTCTACAAAATCCACCCTAAGGCTACGTGCTTCCACATGATAATTTCACCACATGATAATCTCAAGAGGTAACTCATTAGTTCATAGTAGGCCTACTGTGATCATCACTCATTGATAGCTGTGATGACAGTGGAGAAAGCTGAAGACTGGGTTATTGGGCTTGAACATCCAACAGAGCTCCTACACAGATAGTTAGTTTAGACCTGTAGAAAGGAAAAATCTAAACTTGTTCAGTTCTTGGTTTTTTTAGTGCCAGTTGGGATAGTCAGGGCTTCATATAGATTGATAGTAGGTAGGATTAGCCAAACAAGGGTAACTTAGGAGGAAATATTTTGCAGGGATGAAGAGGAAGAAGTCTGCAATGACTGTCATGTTACTAAGGTCAAAACATAACATTACACCAGTGAGAAGAAGAGAAGGGAGGATTGTTCAGATGAGGGTATCACAGTTCTAAGAAATGCTTGCTACCACTAATAGCCAGCATTGATTGTTGAAACAGCAGGGCATTTTGCTTATCTAATACATTCACTGGACTCAGTGGCTTGCTATAAGCCATTTTTGTGAGACCATTGGGATAGATACATAAGTTTAGTACTAAGAACCTCAGTTATATTTGCTTCTTTGATCAGGAGACTTGCACATCATGTTGCCATAAACAGCACAGCTTGGCCAAATACAGGATTACGGAACCTGCCAAGAAGATGTTCTAATAAGTCTGGGCTTGGTCTTAGAATTTGCATTTCTAATGAATTTTGCATGATACTGCTAGGAACTTTCTGTCACTATTCCAAAATACTGGAGATAATTAATTTTAAAAAATAAAGGTTAACTTTGGATCACCCTTTTGAGTTTCCTATCCATGATCTGTTTCTTTATAGCTTAAGGACTATGGCAAGACAGAGATCATGGAAGAAGCTTTCCATACCCTGACATGGCCTATTTCTTAACTTGGGGAGCAAAGATGAAAAAGAAAGCTTGCAGGTTCCAGTGTTTTAGTGAATCATGGTATTTGTCTCAGTTCTTGATATTTGTATTATGGAGCACAGGTGTTCACAAAGTGAAAGAAGAGGGGCACTAGAAATGGGGGTCAGGCTACAACCGTCAAATGCAAGGCACTAGGGGCCGCTCCAGTAGTCAGGTCCTACCAACTAAAGTTGCCACAGCCTTCAGTAAAGCTTCACCACCTGAAGAACTAGCACCTAGACATGAGCCCCACAATCCTCCTCATGAACATGGACCTCAGACCTTCTCCAGGCATGTGTCCTGATAACATCTACCCTGGGGAACAAACCTTTAGGACATGGGTGTTTAGGGGGACACTTAGGAGTCAAAATACAATAGTTAAAATTGACAGTGCACATTGCAAGATACTATTTTCTATGAAAAAATGATATCTTTTTAACATTTTTTCAACATAATACAGTAAGACTTTTATATACTGAAATTCACTCTTTAGAAAAAAAAAGTGTTTTGAAGTTTTATCTAGTAAAACATTGAATATTTTACTTAGGAGACAGTTATTCAGAAAAAATTCACATAGTTTAAGATGAAGGTGCAGTAAGAGCTCTTTTCTGGCAAGAAAACCCCTGAGGCTGTTTCATGGCTTTGATTAGCACCTCATTCAATATAACTCAACTGTTCTGAGACACCTCAACGGTTAACAGTTTGAATATTAAAACAGTACATGGAAAGTTCACAGGGTGTTCAGGTTCTAAGATCTGAGTAAAGTAGAAAAGTAAGATTTATTCATAAAATCTATTCATCTCATGGAAACAAATCTTAAAACATGAAGTTGACAGCAGGTGGAGAAAAATACAGAACCGAAAGTGTTCTTTCACAAGAAATGTTCAAATCCCCACAGCAGGTTTCCTTTTATAAAGTTTGGGTAAGAATTGCAGGGAGTCATTTGGATAATTAGATATTAAAACTATGACTGGTGATAAAAAACAAGAAATGGTTTTCCCGAACAACATGGGTACCAAAAGATAAAAAATAAATAATAAAGAAAAAGAACTTCAATCTGGCACAAGGATGGAAGAAAATGTAGCAGAAATGTAATGAAACACATGTCCACTGACACTACACAGGGCCTCTTTTATTCGACAACTAAGTAGAAGATAAAACTAAGAAAAACACCTAAGTGGATTTCTAATCTGTGCACAGACATGATGTAGCAGTTGGTTAAGTTACTAGTCTACTGGACTGACTGATACCATAAGATCTTCATCTGAGAACCAATACTGAGGAGATGAGGGCTGTGAGCTGATGATGATCATTTAGCTTCATTAAAACCAAAAACACCCTCTCTCCAAAAAAAAAATAAATAATAACACTAGTCATCAAATCATCACTGCTAGCAGCAGGAAAGCAAATCCACATGTATTGTCTTGCTCAGAATAGTTTTTACAGGACTTCACTGAAAGCAACAATACAAAGACAGATATAAAGATATCCTACCGTTGATAATGAGGTTCCTCAATTATAGGCAAATATAGAAAAAAAATCAAAAAATAAATTTTGCTTTTAGAGAGATTATTCTACTGTCTACAAAGTCCATGAAACCACCAGTTGTTATTTTTTTGTATTAACTGAGAGTCTCAAAATGATTTTCAAAATGATTTTCAAGTGTCCTATGAAGCAGGTGTAAGAACTGAGAATTGCATGTAGTTCCACACATATTGTGAGCTTACCACTCCCTCATTTATTTTGTTTAGACTTAGACTTAGTGAAAAAACATCTGCATTAAGTCATTCTGTTTAATAAGTTTAAATGTTCAAAATACATAGATACATTTTAAATGTGGTATTTTAATACAGAAAAAAACACCCATAAGGGAAATCTCATAAAAATCTCACCATAAAATGCCTGTGGATTGAGATGCCAAAGTTAAATGAAAACAATATTGCCCTGCATCCCATTTGATATTTAACCCTTACAGAGAATTTGCTGAATGCTAATGAAGCAATAGCCTTCAATCCATCACTTTAGGTTTTCTATGTAGGAATCATTAGTCATGCTTCTGAGGTGCCCATCTCCTGTCACTTCCCTGGCATCCTCCTCTTGGACTCCTTATGGTTCTGGCTCTGTTGTTATTATGGTCTGATGGCCTTCTACATTTTCCCTAACTATTCAATTTTGCTCCACACTCTGGAGGATTTCATTTTGAATTTTGGTATCCGATTTCTCATGGTTGTTTTGGCTGACAGGAGTTGTCCTGGATTGATACAGGTTACTCACTAATGTCTTTTTGATGTCTCAGAATATAACCTCATTTCGAGGTGGGATAGGTTCAAATGTAATTTCTTAAATGAGATCACTAAGATTAGGATGATCCCTAAATAAGAAAGTTGCATGGAGATGGAAGCAGAGAATTAAATGATGTCAGTGTAACACAGAGGATCAGAAATAGTTGGAACCAGCAAAGGATAGGAATAAAAACCAGTAGAGCAGTATGCAAAGCAAACCTTTCCTGCTGGATAATGGCTGCTTCATACTTTTAGTTTCTATGAATTTGATGGTATTGTTTCCTTTAAATCACTTATTTTGTGATATAATTTATCATATGAGACATAGAAACAAATAGAGATTTTTAGTACCAGTACTAAGGTAATAATATAACCATAGCTTTCAAATGTACATATGGCTTAAGAGTTAGGTAAAGACAAGTGAAAAATTGGAATAGAAGCAGGAAAAAATACATTGCCTTGAATAGATTGATTGTTAAAAATATTAACATTGAAGGTGCTTTTTATAGGCTCTTGGAGATGAGTTGCATGATATTGAAGACTGGAAGACTAGGTATCCCTTAAAAAAAGAATAAATAAATAGATATTGCAGAAAAATCAGCTTCTAGTATGTGGCAAAACAATAGAACTTGTAAGCAATGGGCTTATGTATTCCATTGAGGAGTTTTGCAAGCAAAGAAAAAACTTCCCTGGCTTCACTTTACTGCTTATAGTGGTTAACAGGTTTTCTGTAACCTGATAATAGATTTCTCCACCGATGCAGTAAGCCAGTCAAGCCGAATTAAAAAAGTAAAAGACCAAGTTTAAATTGGGCAAAGCATCGCCTGGGTGAGTCCTCCAGCCCCCGGAGACTGAGGCAGGAGAAGGAGGAGAAAAATCACATAGCCAAACTAAAGAAGGGCACTTGCGTACCCTGTAGTCAAAGGGTAATGATGTGTCTGCCATGAGCTGGGTTTGGACCCAAATATGGTACACTTTACCTGAGACTTTAGGGGAAGAGCTACCATAGTCACAAAGAATACAGGACTGAGGTTTTTGTTTTTGTTTTTGGTCTTTTTTTTTTTTTTTTGAGCCTTCCTTTCGGTAGAGATTCTCTGAGAGGGCAGGGTTTGGAGAGAGGAATGGGACTTTTGCATGGGTAAGCTAGAGACTCCAGCTAAACATCCTGACTTTTCTGGGTATATGGGTGCCAGTTCCAATCTGGCTCCTTCCTCTTGGCATGGGACACCACCGTGGGGAGGGAGAATAAGGAGGCAGTAGGCTCATGCTCAGGGGGAGGTAAGGGTGAAGAAGCACATGGTTAACTGCCACCCTGGAGCCCTCAGAACCCATTGCCGGTGGAAGCAGAAAGGCAAGTTGCTAGGAGAAAAAATAGAGCTAGTCATTGGGAAGAGTAAAGACTGACAGAAAGAATGGGACAGAGATTTTTCCCTGGCTGTATTGACTAAAGTCTTCAAACAATTTGTACAGTGACTTGATATTAGTTTGCACCAGGTCAAATTTGTTGACAAAGTTGCAGGACTCTTTCCCCAGGACATGTAGGTGTGTGTAAAACAGCTGGAACAGATTTACAACTTGATATCATAGCAAAGACTGTGGCTTTGGTTTAAAAGGCATGAATATTTTTCTTTTGTCTAGAGAGCCTGGTTTTAGCCTGGTGAAACATTCCTCTTTAAGTCTATACTTAGAAGACAACCAGAGGAAATTTAAAATCTTGAGCTTGTGAACAAGTAGTAAACAGTCAGTGCTCTATCAGTTTGCCAAAACTCCATTTATCAATGCTAAAACTCTGAACCTCTGAAATTCCAATATAATAATAGCATAGAATGGGGACAGAAGTCTGAAACATCTTTACATACCTTAAATCATTTATTTATAACTTTACAATTTACATTTATAAATCTTAAAGCACTTTCTGGGTTTCTTTAGTGGAAAGTTACACTTGAAACCTACTTATCCTTTACTGTGAAACCTGTGAACAAGGTAACCCTGCCTTAATTTTAACAAGAAACTTAACTAATGAACTAACTAATGAACTACCAAGGTGATGGTAGCCTTGGGGGTTGGGGGGTCAGGGAGAGAGCTGTTAAACTGACAAAGCTATCAGTGTTGTGCCCATAATTGGTTGAAATAATGAGTCAAAAGGAAACTACCTGGCATTGAAGACAAAATGGCTTACTATAATGTCTTTTGACATACCAGGACAATAGGTCCAGAACTGTCAATTGATGAATTTATTAACTAAAATGGTTTTGCAATAAGATAAGATAATTGACATTTTTTATACAGAACTAAGGAGGTATTACATGGTCTTAAGAAATTATTTCTGCATAAATCATTCAGGATTATAATCTGGTTATACTCAAAGATCAGAACTGCAGGACCTTAAGAATGGCAATAGATACAAATGTCACAGTCCTAGAAAATTCTGTAGCTAATAGTTCTTAGGTCTCAATACCTTTGAACATCTGGACAGATAAGACTCATGATTCAGTCCTGTCATTGGTACTTGTGAGGGGGGAATGTGGTGGGACCAAAACAGCTTGACCACACAGCTGCCATGACCAGCTGACTGGCAGGCAAAACCTGGATCCAGGAAAAGCCATAAGCTGACACCACCCTGGCACCACCCAGGAATGTGTCAGCATCTAAGAGGAAGTACCAAACATTCCAACCATTAGATAAAATTCCCTGAGCTTAGAACATACCTATTTCCCTTTCACCAAGATAACCTTAAACAAATGTCAGCTAATCAGGGTCCTGGACCCTGGAAATCCCCTCAACCCAACCTCTACTATGACAAAAACTCTACCCCACCTGGGCTCAGGGCTCTCTGCTATCACTGCTGTGTTGGACAAATGGAGAGTCCAAGCTTGAGTTTGAAGTAAAGGCTCTTTGCCTTTACATATGGGATTTGGTCTTCCTGGTGGTCTTTTGGATGTCCCCATGATCTGAGCATAATAGTAGCAAACTGGAGATTCCAGTAGAATGTGAGCTAAATGCTTAAATAGAAGAAAGAATTATTAATAAAAGAAGAACCTGAATGAAAATGAGGGAACTAAAAACTGAAAAGTTGTAAAATCCCCAGTTTATTTAAATTACAAAAGACTCTAAAGCAAAGATTGCCTGGAGCCTGGAGCTTGTTCCTGTGAGTTACTAGATTTTAGACTTAGTTTCCAGAAGTGTGACAGTATTCATTTCTGTTGTTTTAAGCAACACAGTTAGTTGATGCTGATTGTTAATCCCAACGGGCAAGAATAAGACCACTACCACAATTTTTCAACCAAATTTGAAACAATTAATTTTTCTTGGGGTGCACACAAGAGCTGTCTAGCAACTGCCTTCTAAATTGAGCCAGCAGTCAGGAACACCTGCTTTAGGATCATTTTAAGGAATAAAATCATGAGTAGTTGCAAAGCAAGTTTATATACAGAAGACAATGGAGCAGTAATAAAGTACAGGAAAAAAATCTCAAAAAAAGCAAACAAATAAAAAAAAACAGGCAGTGACATGTAGGTAGTCATTGATTAGGGAGGGTTAGGTTGGTTAAGAAGAGTTTCGGTGTTCTTCAAAACAAGTCAAGGTCAAAGGTTGGAGCAGGTCAGGGTCCAGGAAACAGACTTAAAAAGAGAAACTCTGCTCTTACAGTAAGTGGAAACTTATATTTAACAGTACAACATAATGTGTCCTGGCTTGAAAATGAAGTCAGGCAAGTTCCTCATTATCTTTTAGGGGGGCTGTTGCAATTTCAAAAAAAAAAAAAAATGGCCTCCATAGGCCCACTGAGAGTGGCACTATTAGGAGGTGTGTCCTTGTTGGAGGAAGGGTGTCACAGTCTCCTACTGCAGATCAAGATGTAGATAAGTAACTTCGCTAGAGGTCAGAGTCATTGAATTCGATTTTACTTGACAAAAGTGACAGTTTCAAACTATCAGTTAAAGACCCTACTTTCAAGCATCTTGGTTATTGTGTTTATAATGACAGCTTGTTATATTGGAGCAAGCTTTTCCAAGCTTAAAAGATTTTGTGTGCTAGGAAATGAGGCTGACTACAAATTCATCTGGCAAATTCCCCTTTCCTACACTAATGGCATGAGGCATGAAGTGTTTGCACCTCACTGAGAAGCAAACGTTCTTTCAAAAATATTCTGTGACTTAAACAGAATGAGAAAATGCAGATTTCTCCTGTTCATCTGGAAAGTCATTGCTTCCATTTCAGACTCTTGCTTTGTATTAATCAAATGGTATGAATTTAAACCTTCCAATACCTCCAAATATCATTGTTTGAGGAAGGCAGATGTCATCCATGTGACTAAACTTTTTCAGTTTACTCCTATGAATGTCAGTGGCAGAGGTATATTCTGAGGAACATGATAGCTGATTTACCTGATGTAGAAAGTTTGCAGGGTAGTTACCCAAACCCAAAAGGCATAGCCTTTACTGTTACAGTAGAATGGCACAGTTGACTATAATAGGGAAAAATATAATCTTTCCATATAAGAGTAAAGTGGGCATTGACAACCTCCCACACAATATTACTGTGCTCCCTTGCCTTACATTTGTGTGAATTATGAAGGATATTTCTAATGCAGAGGAGAGGCAGGCCTGATTCTGAATATGTCAGAATTTAAAAGCCAAAATAGTGAGTCATATTCTAATATCAAAGACTTTTCTTCATATATTTCTCAACTGCATGAGTGATGAGACAACAAATGAGTGTGTGAGTCATTTAGGGCAGGACTTTGTGTGGTTTAAATGATTTCTATTGGCAGTTATTACAAACTTCTCACAATGTCACCTGTCTCTCTCTTAAATCTTAACATGATCAATGCTATTGTTCTGGATCCATAAAAAAGCTTTGTGTTAATAGTGTCCCACTGAACAGAGGAATTTGCACACATCTGTTCTGCTGTTTCTGGTTAAAATGCTTCCCCTTGTTTCTCGTTTTCCTCCTTGCAGAGTCTAGGCTACTCTTCCATTTTTATTTCTTCAACATTAATGAATCATAAACTCATTTTACACACGGAGATTGGCAAAATAAGATGTCATTTCAGGCATTTTTGTTGCATTCTTTTTAAAGGCTTCAAGAAGCAAATTATTTTGCTGAACATTCTTCCTTACGAATTCTTGAATTTGGGGGAGGATTCTTATCATGTAAGCATATGGATGCACAATTTTATCTTTAGTTAGGCTATTTTACAAGACTTTCAAAATAACTTTCATATTTGAAGGTAATTCAAACAAGTTTACTTGTGTGAATAAGTCAAGAGCCCAAGTGTTTGTGCATTAGGTTATGCTCTGTCCAATTAAAGGCAGCTTTGTGCTCATTTGCAAATTTGTGTCAATATGCCTTGTTCACAAATATGTTTGTGTTTTAGATTTTGATTTTATGTATTTTATGATATTGTACAAGTTTCCAATTTAATTAATGAGACGATAAAGTGTTTAAGGCAGGTCAATTTTGTGCCTGCTAGAAAGCTGCTAATGTATGTATACATGTAAAAATATCTCTAGGTTATATTTCAGCAGTATTGTTTTTTACTTTGGGATGTCAAACATTTCAATGTAAAAAAATTTGATTATTTCAAGAAGAAAACTATTAAAGACAAAATAATAAATGACAACCTTAAAGATGATAACTTTAAAACAATGAAATTTCTGGTCCCAGAGCAGCTAATCTTTCAGGAAATATTTGATTCCTGAGTTAATGCAAATTAATTCATGTTATTTGCTGTTGACAAAATAGAGAATCAACGTATTTGATTAAGTTGGCCAATATTGCCTTTCCAGGAAAAAAGACGAACCTACAAAGGTAATGCACTGCTTACTTATAAAAACCATGTAGAGGTTCCCCCCATTCCATTCCATTTTGTTTCACTATGGCTCCAAGGGTACCACAGAGGAGAATGAGTTTTAAACCTCTCTCATTAGTGATCAGTTCCACAAAAGTGGGACTTCGGATACAAAGATCTGCTTGGGCTTCAGATGTGTCATCAGTTCTTGGTGACCTGCAGAGGGACAGCTGAGCAGACTGGCAACATTTTAGAGACTCATCCTTTTCTGCCTGACTGAGCTGTAAACTGAACTTGAACAGCTTTGGAAGACCAGGAACCTGGTGGCCTTGCAGGACAGAGCTGAGAGCAGGCTGCTGTGCTGAAGATGTTTGTGAGCTGAGAAGCCTTTTCTTCTCCTAGTGCCATGTTTATTACTGCTCAAACAGCTCAGTTAATGGGTGAGTGCCTCTCCTCTGTTTGTGTCTCTGCTTTGTTCATTACTATCTGAAATATTTCTATCCTGCGTCTTCCTAACCAGGCACCCTCTCTAAATGCAATTCTCCATCATCTATAGTCATGACTTGAGACTGAGCTCCCAGTTGCCAATAAAGTTCTAAAGCCACTTTGTAGTTATAGAGGGATAGTTCTATAGCTTACCCCATTTGTTCTTTACAAAATAAAACACAACAGAATTTCTGTGTTACCATGCTATTTTTTAAGTACTTACTGTTATGCCCAGATCACAACCCCAAAGAAGACACCAGAGACCTTAGTTACAGAATGCAAAAGCAAGGTTTATTGTTCTTATTACAAGCCATGGTCAGGGAAGCTCAACAGAACACTCACTCATAGCAATGAGGCCGGGAGGAGCTTGCCCTTTCTTGGGGAAGTTAGTTTTTATAGGCAAAACCCATAAAATTTCTTAGAGGGGAGGGGATTAGTACGGGTCCATCCTTGATTGGTCCAGTTTTTCCTGGGCCTGGACTTGGTCTTATTTTAGCTTATCTGTTTGCCCTATCAGGAGTTTTACAACCCATCTCCAGGGTCCGTGAAGTTTGGGATGTTTTATGACCACTTAGCCTCTGCCAGATGGTTGAATATCCTGACTCTGTGTTTTCTTAAGTTTCTGTAGCTAATAAAGCCACCTGGGAAGAAGGGGTCTAAGTTCTTATCTGCACTTAGGAATCCTGGTTTCTTTTAATTGGGTGAGGGTATGTACAATTATCACTTTGGGGGCAGTCCAGCACAAGTCCCAGGCTTTGTCCTTGAGCCGCCATGGGGGCTGGCTGGCCTAACAAGTACTGACTGTGGGGGCTGGCTCAGTGGTCCAGGCTCTGTCCTTGACTCATGCACATAACTCTAACTTGGTGAGGGGCCCCATTCACGGCCCTCCCAGAGACTGCTTGCTCAAGTCTCAGGAAACTGAAATTGAGGCCTGATCTCTGAGAGAAGACCGAGCAGCCTGTTATGGCATCTGCTTGGTCCTTTCACTTACCCTAATATTTTATATTTAGCTTCGTCATACCAATGGTGATGTGCCATTTAAAGCTATCTCTTGTGTTTGTTTAGTTCTAAATAAGGACAAGTTAATTTCTTTATCCTCTCTGTTGTCTCTTTTAAAAACTATTATTTCAGTAACATTCAGATATTACTTATGATCAGGGACCCTCAAGAAAATTTACAAAAATCAATATTCTGATGTAACAAGTTCACAATGCCAATTAGTGTTCAGGCCCATACTTATAATATATCTGATGCTTTTTTTATTATGTAAGAAACAAAGAAAATATCACATTCAGATAAACAATAAATACAAACTTTGAAAATGATCTGTGCATAAGGTGCAAATTCTAGAAGTCACTCTTGCAGAAAACAGTAGCTTGTTAAAATGCAATAATGCACTTTTACTTCTTAATGCTGTGAGATGGTCTTTCTGTATGGTGTAAATATATGTTGATACCATTGGTTAATGAAAAAACTGCTTTGACCTATGGCAAGACAGGAGACAGCCAGGTGGGAAATCCAAGAGAGATACAGGGAGAAGAAAGACCGGGTCAGAGAAGACACTGCCAGCTGCAAACTGAGAAGCAAGATGTAATAGAACTCAGGTAAAGCCATAAGACATGTGATGATACAGAGATTAATAGAAATGGGTTGATTTAAGATGAGAGAACTAGTTAGTAATAAGCCTGGGCCATAGACCAAACAGCTTGTAATTAATATAAGGCTCTGTCTGTTTCCTAACGGCTGCAAGACACCGGAAAACTCCCATCTACATCCTAAAGTGTATGTATGGCCACTTGTGAGCACATGTCTGAATGCACTTTTTTTTTTTTTGCAAGTGGAAAGGACAGAGACGAGCACCTGTGGCAACCAGAGGATCGCAAAGGTCCTTCCAGCAGAGGTCGTCTTAGTTCAGTGCTGTCTACCTTGCTATGAATAGAGATTAAGATCCTTCTTGTACCTACACGGTAGGTCTCTGAAATACCATCAACACCAACTGCCAAGGGTGCCCAGAGAAGGATGGCCTGCTCATCACAAGTACTGAACTGAAAATTCCAGAGGTCTTTGAGGTACTAATTCAATGTATATTGCTCATGAAACAATAAACTTATGTACTGGTAATTAATGATTTATAGGGGCAGATGGTGATAAATACTAATATTTTCTGTGGAAATTCTGTATTTCACTTACATTTTCCTTAGGAATACTGACTATATGAAGACCATCAATATCAGACAACACTACACAGAGTTTACGCACAAGGACACCCTCTAAATGAAGCCCTATTGTGTGCATTGCAGCCCAGAGATTCTGATTTCAACAAAGGCAAACATGAGCAGGAGACATGGTCTCTTATCATTGGCATTGGTCAAGTCATTGCTGAGTAACATGAGTAGGTACAGCAAGACGCTAGCTATGGATTTGTCTTTCCTCAAAGCTTTTCAACATGAGAAATATTGTAAGTCAGAAAAATACTTTCTGGTTCTACAATACTCAGAGCTATATTTTAACTTAAAAGTAATTACAAATCAATACATGCTCCTAAACTTGAACACCCACATACATGCACATGCACAATTATAGACAGAAAGAGAGAGGAGGGGCTGGGATTGGTTGAGATAGAGACCTTGAAAAGTATTTAGTGTTATTTTTGTGGATAAGGGATTGCTGGAATTGAAGAAAATGCTTATTTAAATTATATCTACAGACTAGTATAGATTATAAAGATTCAAATTTCCCTATGTTAACAAGCAAATAAAAATCTGTTGATAATATAACCATGAATTTTGAATTCGGTGTAGAGAAAAACATCTAACAATCAGTATGTCAGGTTTTACAATTAAACTAAAATTGAAAATGTTAAGACTTGCAAATCTGGAAATTTTATAATTTGACTATGTTATATACTTTAACAATGAAATATTATATTTACTATACTCATCTTTGCCTACACAAGGCATAAATAGCTAGTAGTATTCATCTTTTAATATTTCCGCAACTTTCATGTTACTAAGCCTTATATGTTGTCTAAAACTAAGTATAGTTAATTTCCATCATACAGATTAAACTTAGCTGTGATTGATAAGTCCAGATTTCCAGATTCATTAAGGACTGATTACCTGTTGTCATTATTTATTACTTCTCACTATTATAGTCACAGACCCTGTGGATTTGTGTGATGAATATATCATTAATGAGGATACTGTGACTCAATTTTGAGCTTCAAAAATCTTTCATGAAATAATATGGTTCACATATAAAAATATCCTTCAAGAGATCATTTTCTCTTTTTCATGTATTATACTAAACCTATTTCAATATGGTAAAGTTTTGTACTTTTGTCTACTCATCTTTGCAGGGAGGGGAGAATAGGCCTGGGAGCAGAAAAAAAAATTGTAGACATCAAATTACTTCTATGTACTTCAAAGAGATATATGATTTTGCTGTTAAGAGAGGCAATGGATGTTCTGCCCTGGAACCAAATAAGCTTTGAGTGTTAGTGGAACTAATTTATGAGTGAACAGAGGAAGGAAATGAATTATTTCATGGAGACAATAACTTTGAAATATTGATGTCATGGAGGTGAAAATCTAAAATTACACTATCTTCATTTTAGAAAATTACAACTTAAATACATAACTCCTTATTTTTGGAAAAAAAATAAAGAAAATGTTCAGCTGTCATTACCAGGGTATCCTCTGACAAGACTGCAATGCCCGTGGATTCATACAGGGCACAGAGATGAACCAATCTATAGACAGTTTCAGGGAACTTATTTAGTGGAGGCCTATTGACTGTGATTGGTTAGCACATTAACTAGGATTGGACAGTGAACACTCACACCATCAGGGTCTCTATGTGGAAGAAGTACATAAAAAGAATTGTGGAGAGTGAAGACTGTTCATCAAGCCAGCTACCTTCTACTCACACTCCTTCAAAATTCAATATTCTGACTCCAGGGAATATTCAGGACCATGGTGTGCCATGTATTTTATTTACAAGCACAGTGTACCAGGTACACTGACTTCCTGGTTATGCCGGCATTTTCTCCTACAGTGTTCCCATATAGGACAAAGAGGAGAACATCAAGAATGTATTCTCCTAGAATCCTCCTGATAAATATCAGAATCATAGCAGTGAGGATGCTGTGAAGATGCACAAAGCCACACTGTCTACAATACCCATGCTCTCAGCTATAAAGTCAGTAAATATGGGTGATTTGGGACATTATTTTTTTAACCATATCTGTGATCTGCAAATATCTTTGTTAATAGGGCTGAGAAAATTGCACACCATCATATTTTTTTTTAATGGCAAGAACCACATGTTTGAGATAATGTACCAAGAACCAATCTCTAAACCCTCCATGTGCAATTAAGTCTTTATTTCTCCACTTCAAGCTCTTTGAACACTGGCAGTGACCAGGCAATATCCTGAATTATTTAATGTATTAGAAATCTTTAAATATTGCCTTCTACTTCTAGAAAAAGACTCAGATGTACACATTTTTCTTTACATTAAACTTTACCAAAATTCTGTTGCATTAACTAATTCATGTTAATGAATTTTTTTTCTTCTTTCCCTCAATGGTATATGGAAGAGGAGAAGAAAGAGACCTGGGCACAAGGTCTGAAACTCACTGCACAGCACAGTGTAACATAGACAGCAGCTGCTCTCAACCTAGACCCAGGCTACACCCACCTCACTGCCTGAAATCTGAAAATCATTTCCACATTCTTGGTGATAAGGACAGTTATCTTCATGCAATATATGAAAACATTAATTTAGCATTCAAATGATGTTGAATGCATGGCGATGCTTAGCAGTATGTAGAACACATCTAAACTTCATCAGATTGCAAAAGGAAAACCTAATGAGTGTCAGGGCATGACAATTCCTCTCAATAAAGTAGTGAATGCCTCACCACATCCAGTCACCTTTGCTTTAATAAATTGACTGTAAAGCCTCTGCTTAAAAATTCATTTGCTTTATTTATTAAGGGTTTGAATTTGTGCTCATATGGATTTGTGGGGCTCTTCATTATTCTAACCTTGACTGAAAACTCATAGGAAGAAGGATGAAATGGCAAAGTGATTATTCTGAAACTGGGTTAGTTAATACTGGAAAGAGGTCATTTTCTCCCTGTCCTCCTGTGTTCTTTTTATATCTGCAATAAGAATCTCTCATTGAGGACAAGTGGGCTTCAGTTCACACAGCAATGTCAAATGATTAGTAGTAAGTTCTTGAAGCAAATTACAGAGGGAGACTGTGAAACCAATCCACTGTCAGCAGGAAGAACAACTCTAGAAGATTCTACAGACTGCCTTGTGCCAGTGATGAAGACTGGTAATGTTAGACATATCTCTATCTCATATTCCTAGGATCTTCTGTTGATCTAGTCTACTAAGTAAGTGGAAAACAGTTGATTATTTTCTCTTAAAATTGAGGTAAGTCCCACATCTCAGCTGTCACCTAATCTTATAGTATCTGGTCTTTAATTACTCACTAACAGAATTGACAAATCTACATAGACAGCTCTTTTGTAAGAGTGTCATAAAAGTCTTTGCAGATGCATTAAGTGCTATTTATAACAATAATTATAGTCAAATATATACTAAGTGAGTCTACCATGACTTATTAATCTGTATCCTTGAGGACTTGAAAGTTTAATGAGAAGGAGAGTGGATAAAAGCAAAGCAGAAATATGACAAGGAGTTCTCTGTTGAAAGAAAGTACAAGCAGTTTCAAGAACTCAGAAAATAGGAAGTGACTCAACAAGGTGAGGGACAGATAGTGGTCTTCCCACACAAGGAGTGAGGCGTCTATACTCTCTACTTTACAGCTAGTGGAGAACTTGTGTTTCATTTCGTACAGCTGGAGGCCAAAAGTGGGTATTTGTAACAGTCTGACTGAAGCGAGACTACATATTGAGGATTTTTCTTGAACAGAGTAAAGAGAACACATAACTTGTCTTAAAAGCTATATATAAAGTGAATACTAGTGGATTGTTTTCACTTAGATATGTCAGAAATTAGAAAAGGGTTAATGACAGAAAAAGAGGCTTGAAGAAAAGTGAGTGGGCAGTGTAACATAACATATGCACTATAAAAATGCAAAGATGAGTACTGGGGGCAGAAGGCTACAGGTAGGTGTGGGTAGACAGGGAGACTGGGAGTGTGTGAGAAATCAGCCAGAACTATTTACAAATGAAAATGCCAAAAAGAAACAGGTTTCTCTGTGTGCTAATTTAAAACTAAAGAAGAGTGTGAATGCTATTTTGAACTACTAAAGATAATATTAATTAGCATGTTACTTTTAAAGATCTGCATATGCCAAGTTGCTATAATATCTCCCAAAGTAATTTAGTTATCTGTGAATCACCTCTAGTCTTTCCTCCCTACCCACTGGTTGAAATGACAATCTTATCATATGCTTAGAAAAAGTCACAGTCATATATACAATTCTGTGGGTCATGTTTTCCAGCCTTTATTTCAGTCTGTGATTAGAACTTGATGTCTGCTGATACCCAGGCAAGGAAGAGGTTCTGGAACTAAGGAAAGGAGGAGCAATGCCCTATGTAACTCATGATTTTATTCATAGGCATTGACAAGCTTACTTGGAGAGTCCAGCTTTTGTGTATACATAGAACAGCCAAGTGCAAACTTGAAGAGTCAAGAAGTTGTGTACTTTACAATATCATCACTAAGAGTGAGTGCCCCAAAGAATAGTAAGAGATCATTTCAGTAGTAGTCAAGAAAGATTGTGTGGAGTAGATGGGATTTAATAATGTTCTAAACAACAAACAGAACTAATAAAAATGGAGAGTGGGACACATTTCGAATTTGAGAACAGTGAGCAGAGCTGTGAAAGTTTGAATAGGGCTCACAGTAGCTTTGCTGTAAGAAGTCAAGAGAAATGTTTATTGACTTTGGCAAGTGTGGATGTTATTAGATGAGTTTTCTAGACTACATTTGTATGTGGAATGGAAAATGTTAAATGTGTATCTTCACGAGAAGCAGACTCACAGAAAGGTTCCTTCTCCCTAGTTTTCTATCCCAGAGACCTTAAATTTAGAGAACCAGAAGAAATAAGTACTGAGCTAAGCCTCCTTATAATAAATCAACCTGGGATATGTTGGCAAAGCCCTGACTTTTTTGTAGTGCCCAGATTCATAGCCTCCAACTCCTAGAGCATTCTGAAAATAGAGACAAATCAGCTCACCACTGTGGAACGGAAAAATGACTTTTTCCCTTGATGCTAGTTTGAGTGCTTTAACCCTGTTGGCTGTCTTTTCTACTATCCACAAAGAGATTTTTACAGTCAGTAAAACATAATTCAAACAAGAACCCTAGTTAGTTGCAGAAAGGCATAGTCACTGCATTGTCTCAAATATATTTTTATTAAAAATGAAAGAAAAACTTCATAACCATCTTTGAGGACAAAAACTAACAGATCCATGTCAACCGTATGGTATTTACAATCAAATTCTGTCAGGTCTTCAGCTACTTCACATGAACTTCAAATTAATTAGAATCATCAAACTACTACTTCTCTCAGTTCCTAACTGAAAGGTTTGGTCTTCTCAAAAGGAGGACTGGTATAGACAGACCTTCTTTTGGACTGCCAGTTCCCAAATAATGACACAGAGACTTCTTATTAATTATGAAAGCTTAGTCTTAGCTTGTGCTTGTTTCCAACTAGCTCTTATAACTTAAATTAACTCATTTATATTAGTCTTTATTCTTCTATATGGCTTGTTACTTCTTCTCCACAATGTACATCTGACTTCCTATGTGTCTTGCTGGTGAATCCACTTCTCTTTATCTTAGAGTTCCTATCTCTGCCTGGAAAGTCCTTCCTAGTCTCTCTTTCCTAGCTATTGGCCACTCAGTTCTTTATTAAAACAATCAGGTACCTTAGGCAGGCAAGGTGAAACAGCAACACATTTTCACACATTATGATAGAATATCGGGCAACAAACTGGCAAAAGAAGACTAAAGTACTATGAAACAGCCATTTAAAAATGTTTACTTTTCAGCTGAAAATGTGCATTTTATGTCCCATAATTTTTGAGATGGTTGCTTTTGTAAAATAGGGACACATGAAAATAAAATGTCTTATATATCAAATTCCTTCTTATAGAAATTACAACTTAATTTTAATCACACTTACTATGCCAAATATTCAGCTACATTTTTGTGCTTTGGATTGTTTAATTAATGTGAAACATATTTGCTAAATATATTTTCTTTTGAATTTGCTAAATGAATATAGTTTCACCGTTTGATGCTAAAACATATTCATGAAATACTGCTACTGCATATATGCCGCTATAAAAGAACCTATAGAAAAAATATTCTCTATAAATTCAATTTATGAAAAGTAATTGAACCTATCTATTAAAGATTTAGTTTCTCATAAGAAGGTGTTATATTTCATAAACAAATTTAAGCATAGACATCACTTTCTTTTTTTTTAAGTAATTACATTTTATTGAAAATAGAGTATTCCCCCCTAGAGCCCAAGCAGTGTGAAAAAAGCAACAAGAATGACCCCCGGATAGGCCAGTCCATCCACTGCTGCATCCTGGAGTCAGCACCTATGTCCCCTACCACAGCTCCCCACTGGAGCCATGCCCAAAAGAAAGGCTGGATGGGATGCTAAAGGAAATAAGGGCAAGGTGAAGGATGGGCCACAGAGAAGATCTGCAAGGTTGTCTGCTGTGAGACCAAAATGAGCCATCTTAGAAATAAGACCAAAATGCTTTCACCCAAAAACTAAGGCTTAAGGTTTCTCCTTCTAGGAATAGGCTATTAGTTACTGAAACAAGTCAGTCCAGATTCCAGAAACCAGGAAGTGTAAAGTACAGGGTCACAAGGTAGTCAGGAGGTAAGGACTGCTGGACTGTGGAATGTCCACTCCCTGGCCCCCTAGGTAACTGTTTAACATAAAAATGTCCCAACCCTAGTTTCCATAGTGACTGTAATCACCAGATGGGGGCAGCCAATGAGAAATGGTGGTGGGCAACCACTCCCTTAGAAGTAAGATTAAGCCATGATTTCTAGAAAGCCCCTAGAAGCGAGCCAATCAGAATTGTACCCGTACTAGCACCCCTAAATGATGTAACCTTGTGACTTTTCCCTTTAAAAACTGAGCTTACAGACAAGCGGGCACTTCCTCCAGCCTCCACTGCGTTGGATGTATTGGACAAAGTCCCTGCCTAGGCTTGTATTGGATATCCAGAATTAAACCTTGCTTTTGCATTCCGGCATGCTCGTCTTTGGTGGTCTCTATGGGGGTCACGATCTGGGCACAACATCTGCTAAACCTGATCCTCCAAAACCAGAGCCCAAGCCTAAAAGGCCCTTGCAAAGAAGGGAGAGAAGGTACCCAAGGGGAAGAAGGGAAGGCTGATGCTGGTAAGGATGAGAATAATCCCGCAGAAAATGGAGACGCCAAAACATGCCAGGAACAGAAAGCTGAAGGTGCTGGAGATGCCAATTGAAGGGCGTGCATTTTTGATAACTGTGTACTTCTGGTGACTGTACAGTTTGAAATACTATTTTTTATTCAATTTTTATAAAAATGCAGATTTTTTTTAAACTTCTTTTATTTTAAGCTATGTTGTTAGTACATATAACACTTCATTGTTTTGTGCAAATGAATCTCAGACCATCCCTTCCCTTCAGGCCTAGTGGCATTCCAGAGCAATTGACTGAGGACAATAGGACCTTTTGCATAACCAGGTACAGTAAGGACTGGAGGAATTCCAGAATTCCAGAGGGGCAGAGAGTCATGTGGCAAGGAGAGGAAGGACAAGGCAGTTTTTCTGTAGATGGTAGACAGAGCCACATGGCCAGAGACAAGAGAGAAAGGCAGAGATTCAGTAGGTGGTAAGGCAGATCTCTTGCTGTGTTTTCTCAGAGCCAGGAATAAGGAGCAAGGAAAGAAAGATGCAGGAGGGAGGAACAGAGGATGAAGAGGAGGTCAAAAGCATAGGAGCTTACTAAAACTACGAGGACAGGAAAAATAGACACAGAGAGGAGCTGAATGTGAGGACGGAGCTGAAGCTGTAGAGATGGAATTTTGTCATAGAGGAATAAAGTAAACAAAGAGCATGGTGTACGTAGATTCTTTTCCCAAAAAACAATTCTCACCATTTGTAGTTTCTCCTCTGAGGCCCTGGGAAGAATAATATTAAGGCTGATCCTTTAATAATATTTAAGACCTGTTGTCCTTGCGTATCCAGACTCAGAAGAGTAATCAGCCAAGCATACTCAAAGGAGACTGTCCAGACAGAGGCAGTTTCCCTGGGGAGTTGTAAAGATGACCTCCAAAGTGCCAGCTACCAATGCCCCTCACCACAGGTGATGCAGTCCAAGAGGAACCCCATGCCTCTTAGTGGTGAGTAGCTGAATATCCCTTTCCTAAGACTCTTTCTTGTACCATGGGTCAGAATGAGTCTAAAGAGAAACAGCTTTTGATAGAAGTTATAGGACAGAGGCTTAAGACGAAAGGCATTTCAGTCAGCTCCAGTCTGTTTACAGACTTAGATAAGGAAGCATCAGACTATTTTAATCCCATAAGGCATCATAAATATGTAAGGAAAGATTTAGGGTACCCCTAAAAGCTGCCAACCTTATGGAATGTTTTCACTGGCAGACTATAATAAGTGGCAAAGGTTCTAATCCCTTTTTTTTTTTTCCTAGTGAAAAACCTGCCATTATTTCATTTGGGATCTTACAAAGAGCTAACACAATATTATCACACTAAAGGACCTCCTGAGAGCATACACTAGAGCTAATGAAGTTCACTACGTTCTCCCTAGCAGCAACGTCTTCTACAGTTTGTTTGTTTGTTTGTTTGTTGTTTGTGTTTGTTTTTTGTTATGACTCACTGTAATCTAAGGGCCAACTTGAGCTGTAAAATTTTGAAATTGTCCTGCACCTAGCTAGGAGCTCCAGCAACCCTCATTTAAATAACAATGTAAGCCTCACAGCCAACCCCCCCCCCCCCCAGCCAGTTTTAAAACTAATGGCTACTTTCAGCTCTTCTATCGCTGTATTAAAAAACTGTCATTTTCTCTATCTCTCTCTTTCTGGATGGACTATTCCTGCGAAGTTCTTAGTTACTTACAAAAATCTTGGGCAAGTCTAAGAACCTCTAACTAATTATCACATATGAAGAAGGGACGCCTTCTGACTATCTGAATTCTTAGGGTTTTCTTGGACATTAGAGAAGTCTAGAGACCAGGAAATCCTACCTCAATAAATGCTTACTTCTTTTTTAATATATGGCTTCCTTTTTCTCTTTGAATCTAACTCTCTGCTGCACGTGCCTCAGCTCAGTGTCTCCAACCCTCCCCCCACCTTCCCAGTGACTGGCAGTGAACTTAATAATCTGGCTGCAGCATTTACAAATGGATTCTCTTGGGACTGGAGGGATAGCTCAGCAGTTAAAGGCTAGGCTCACAACCAAAAATACATGAGTTCAGTTCCCAGCACCCATATGACAGCACACAACTGTCTGTAACTCCTGTTTCAAGGGATACGACATCCCCACACAGACAGACATACATTCATGCAGGACACCATGCACATAAAATAAAAAAATTCCTTATGAAGGCTTGGTCTTAGCTTAAGACGTCCCACTAGCTCTCATTAATTAAATTAACTTGCTTCTATTAATCTACATTTTACCATGTGGCTTTTTACATTTTCATTCTGTATGTCCATTTCCCTCTGTGTCAATCTCTCTGCCATAATTCAAGTGCCTAGTGTAAGGATTATGTCCTTAATTACATCACCAGCCTGCAACGGCGTCCCAGCCTAAAAAGCGGGCGTGCCCTCTGTGCGTCCCTTTTTTCTCTCTTTTCCTCTCTCTCTCCTTCCGTCTGTCCTCTCTCTCTCTCTCCCCCCCCCCCCCCATAAAGCTCTAAAAAGGTAACCGTGGCTCATGACTCTCCTCCATTGGCATGTCCGCAGTGGGTGGTGGCCAGCCACAAGCAGTGCCGCTTAACCAACACCTAGATTCATCTTCCTCTCTCTCTCCAGAAATCCTGCATATCTCTCCTGCCTAGCTATTGGCCGTTAAGCTCTTTATTAAATCAATCACATTGGCACATCTTCACACAGTGTAAACAAATATTTTGCCACAGTTGGGCAAGTTTAAAAAAAAAAAACTACTGATTGTTGCAAAATATTTCTGTGCCTTAGCTATTCCTACAAGGTAATGGGTCACAGGATTAAACAGACTGACTGCTAAATTCTTCTTTTGTATGAAATGCCTGCTTGCTTGGATGGGTGAGGTATCTGCTGAATGTCTGTTACAGAATCAAGCCTTGCCCTAACCCAGACAGAATATGAGTTAATTTGGCTCCCAAAAATTATAACTTTAGCTAACAATAGCTGAGGCCTTGCTTACCTAGAGAACGCTGTCTGGTTTTCTCCTGACCAATCTCTTCTTATAAAAAGCCTCTAATTTACTAAAACCAAAACTTGAGTCAAACCGGTGAATCTCTGGTGACCCTAGAGCCACAAAAAACTTTTCTGTAATTTCTCTTGAAATTTCATGGTTCAAGCCTTGCTGAACAATGTTTCTCTCTTTCTAGTTCCTAGACTTATGTTTCCTTGGCTGGATGTTCTGCTAACAAGTTTGACTTCTTCCTTTCCAATTTGTATCCCCTTGATCTCTTTTTGTTGTCTTATTGCTCTGGCTATAACTTCCAGTACTATATCGAATAAATATGGGGAGAGCAGACAGCCTTGTCTTGTCCCTGATTTTAGTGGAATCACTCTGAATTTCTCTCCGTTTAATTTGATGTTGGCTGTCGGCTTGCTATAAATTGCCTTTATTATGTTTAGTTATGTTCCTTGTATTTCTGATCTCTCTAGGACTTCATTATCATGAAGGGGTGTTGGATTTTGTCAAAGGCTTTTTCAGAATCTAATGAGATGATCATGTGGTTTTTTTCTTTCAATTTGTTTATATGGTATAATATATTGACAAATATTCGTATGTTGAACCATCCTTGCATCAATGGAATGAAGCCTACTTGGTCATGGTGGATAATTTTTTGATGTGTTCTTGCATTCAGATTGGCAATATTTTGTTGAGTATTTTTATATCAATGTTCAGGAGAGAGATTGGACTATAATTTTCTCTTTGTTGCATCTTTGTGTGGTTTGGTTATCAATGTAACTGTAGCTTCACAAAAAGAGTTTGGCAATGTTCCTTCTGTTTCTATTGTGTGGAACAATTTGAAGAGTGTTGGTATTTGCTCTTATTTGAAAGTCTGGTAGAATTCTGTGCTGAAACCATCTGGTCCTGGGCTTTTTTTTTTTTTTTTTTTTTCTTGGGAGACTTTTAATGACTGTTTCTATTTCCTTAGGGGTTATTGGTCTATTTAAATAGTTTATCTGGTCTTGATTTAATTTTGGTATGTGATATCTATTCAGAAAATTGTCCATTTTTTTCAGATTTTCCAATTTAGTGGAGTACGGGGTTTTGAAGTATGACCTGATGACTCTATCAATTTACTCTTTGTTGTTCTGTCTCCCTTTTCATTCCTGACTTTGTTAATTTGGATGCTCTCTCTCTGCCTTTGGTTAATTTGGATAAGGGCTTGTCTATCTCATTGATTTTTCTCAAAGAACCAACTCTGTTTCATTGACTCTTTGTATTGTTCTCTTTGTTTCTATTTTATTGATTTCAGCCCTCAATTTGATTATTTCCTAACATCTATTCCTTCTAGATGGGTTTGCTTCTTTTTGTTTTAGAGCTTTTGGGTGTGCTGTTAAGTCGCTAGTGTGAGATTTCACCATCTTCTCTATGTGGGCATTTAGTGCTATGAATTTTCCTCTTAGCATTGCTTTCATAGTGTTCCACAACTTTGGGTATGTAGTATCTTCATCTTCATTGAATTCTAGGAAATCTTTAATTTATTTCTTTATGTCTTCCTTGACCCATTGGTGATTCAGTTGGGTATCACTCAGTTTGCATGAGATTGTAGGCTTTCTGTAATTTTTGTTGTTGTTGAAATCTAACTTTAAGCCATGGTGGTCCAATAAAATACAGGAAGTTTTTCCATTTTTTTTTTTTTTTGTATCTGTTGAGGTTTGCTTTGGACAACCAAGCATATGGTCAATTTTTGAGAAGTTCCTTGGCATGCTGAGAAGAAGGTATATTCTTTTGTGTTAGGGTATAATGTTCTGTAGATATCTATTAAGTCCATTTGAGTCATAATATCTGTTAGTTCCCTTATTTCTCTGTTAAGTTTCTGTCTGGCAGACCTGTCCATTGGTGAGAGTGGGGGTGTTTAAGACTCCCACTACTAGTGTGTGGGGTTTGATGTGTGATTTAAGCTTTAGCAATGTTTCTTTTTACAAATGAGAGTGCCCTATTATTTGGAGCATAAATGTTCAGAATTGAAACTTCATCTTGGTGGATTTTCCCTTTAATAAATATGTAATGTCCTTCCTGATCTCTTTTGATTGATTTTAGTTTGAAGTCTATTTTATTAGATGTTAGGATAGCTATACCAGCTTGCTTCTTAAATCCATTTGATTGGAAAGTCTTTTCCCATCCTTTTACTCTGAGGTAATATCTATCTTTGAAGTTGAGGTATGTTTCTTGTATGTAGCAGAAGGATGGATCCTGTTTTCATATCCATTATCTTATCCTGTGTCTTTTTATAGGCAAATTGAGACCATTGATATTAATGGATACTAATGACCAGTGATTGTTAATTCCTATTATTTTTTGGTGGTAGTACTGTGTGTTTCCCTTCTTTGGTATTTGTTGATTTTGGATTATCTATTGCCAGTGTTCTCATGGGTGTATCTAGCTTCCTTAGGTTAGATCTTTCCTTCTAGGGCTTTCTGTAGGGCTGGATTTGTGGACAGGTATTGTTTAAATCTGGCTTTATCATGGAATATTTTGTTTACTCTGTCTATGGCAATTGAGAGTTTTTCTGGGTATAATAGACTGGGTTGTCATCCATGGTCTCTTAGTGTCTGCATAATGTCTATCCTGTACCTTCTGGCTTTCAGAGTCTCCATTGAGAAATCAGGTGTTATTCCGATGGGTCTGCCTTTATATATTACTTGGCCTTTTTCCTTTGCAACTCTTAATATTTGTTTCATTATTCTGTATGTTTAGTGGTTTGATTATTATGTGGCGAGGGGACTTTTTTTTCAGATTCAGTCTATTTGATGTTCTGTAAGCTTCTTGTATCTTCATAGACATTTCCTTCTTTAGTTTGGGAAAGTTTTCTTCAATGGTTTTGTTGAATATATTTTCCATGCCTTTCTTCTCCTTCTTCTCTCCCTATTATTCTTAGGTTTGTTCTTTTCATGATGTCCCAAATTTCCTGGACATTTTGTGTTATGACTTTGTTGGCTTCAGTGTTTTCTTTGACTGATGAATCTATTTCCTCTATTGTATCTTCAATGCCAGAGTTTCTCTCTTCCATCTCTTGCACTCTGTTGGTTATGCTTCCATCTGTAGTTCCTGTTCATTTACTCAGATTTTCCATTTCCAGAATTCCCTCAGTTTGTGTCTTCTTTGTTGTCTCTATTTCAGTTCTCAAACCTTGAACTGTTTCCTTCACCTGTTTAATTGCTTTTTCTTGGCTTTCTTTAAGGGATTTATTGATTTCTAACAATTTTTTGTTTGCCTTTCCCTCAATTTCTTTAAGGGAATTTTTCATTTCCTCTTTAAAGGCTTCTATCATCTTCTTAAAGTCATTTTTAAGGTTGATTTTTCTGCTTCTTCTGCATTGGGATGTTCAGGTCTTGCTGATGTTGAACCAAGAGATTCTGATGGTGCCATATTGGTATTTGATTGTTGACTGTATTTTTGCACAGGCATCTACCCATCTCTTCCCCTACTTGGTGCAAGCAGTGTCTGTATCTGAGGGAACCTTTCTTGATCTGATTGATACTCTTGGTCAAATGGGAGCTCTTGGTTCAATTAGTGCTGATGGACTCTGTGTCTCAGGGAACAGCTCTTAGCCCAATTGGCACTGGTGGTCTCTGTCTCAGGGAGTAGTTGCAGTCTCAGAGGATGGGTGGGTTTGGGAGGTGTAAGGATTGTAGGTTACAGGGTCTGCTGGGGGATGATGGTAGTCTGACCTGCCTGCAAGAGATCTACCTGCTGGCCTGAAACTGGGATTGCAACAGGTGATAGTGTGGGGGCATAGGGTTGTGCCCCTCAGCCCAAAGCCTAGAAGCTGGGGTATTTGGCTATGAGAACGAAGACTCACTCCTTAGTCCTACTGGTGCTGGCAGGTTCTTTCTCAGGGAAAAGCTGCAGTCTTGGAGAGTGGGTGGGTTTGGGGGAGGTGGGGCTGGTGGGTTCCAGAGTCTGGTGGGGTATGGTGGTATTCTGACCTATCTGTAGGAGACCTATCTGCTGGCTTGAAACTGAGACTGCAATGGATGGTGGTGTAGGGGTACAGGATTGTGCCCCTGGGACCAAAGCCTAGAGGCTGAGGTGTTTGGCTGTCAGAACAAAGATTCACATCTTAGTCCAATCAGTGCTGGCAGGCTTTCTTATACATCAATTTCTAGGTAAAGTCTGTGCCTTTTTCCTTATAGAATATATAAGGTTTTCCCTGAGATAGAGCCTGCCAGTGCCAGTAGGACTAAGGGGTGAGTTTTCATTCTCATAGCCAAACACCCCAGCTTCTAGGCTTTGGGCTGAGGGGCACAACCCTATGCCCCCACACTATCACCTGTTGCAATCCCAGTTTCAGGTCAGCAGGTAGGTCTCTTGCAGGCAGGTCAGACTACCATATATATCCTGAAAAAACACACATATATGTATATCCTAAAAAAACTCTATTGCTGGGGGATGTCTTTGGGTATGCTGTAAATATTTGTTGTTCCCATTGGTTAATAAATGAGCTGCTTTGGCCTTTGGTAAAGAAGCTTAGAAGCAGGCTGGAAATCCAAGGAGAGAATCAGGAAAGAGAAAGGTGGAATCTGGAGAGATGACAGCCTGCTGCCCAAGGAGCAACATGCCAGCAGACCTGTAAACCTTGGAACATGTGGCAAAACATAGATTAATAGAAATGGGTTCATTTAAGATGTAAGAGCTAGATAGCAAGTGGTCTACTCAGGACCATATAGTTTGTAAATAATAGTAAGCCTCTGACCAATTATTTTATAAGTGGCTGTGGGACCATGAGGCCAGGTGTGACCGGAGAAAACTTTTGATTTTTATATATATATATATATAAATTCTACCCTCAAAGTATAAATCAATTGCCCTGTATTTTTTCCTTGGTAAGATTTTTTTTTATAGATTTGGAAATATCTTATAGACATTATGTAGGAATCAAGTTTAATTTCTTCCACTGGGTTGTCTAGTTATCTCCACACTATTGGTTAAAAAACACTTTCGTTTCTACCTTTAAGATACCATTTTTTTAATTGAAGGATTAAAATGTTCTTTTGCCTAGAGTTATTTAACTGCTAAGATATGGAGTGTACCATCTGTAGACAGTCCCTCTTCTTACCTTGAGACCTTGGAAAGCCAGCATTACCCACTTACAGTGTACAAAACTTGGGCCATACAGTATATTGTAAACCTATTGAAGGTATTAGTAACAAGTAACTTAGTCACACAAATGCAACTGCCCCTAGTAAGAGCTGTGGACTTTTCTGGGTTATTGGAGTTTATCTAGGAAATTACTGAAGCTGAAGACATTCTTGGGATCTCTAAAAGATGGAGACATCTTTTGTGGAAAATGAGTGACCACAGAGTAAAAATTAGAATAGTTTAAATATTCATACATTTTTCTGTTTTTAGTTCATTGTTGGGGGCACAGAGGTCCTTGTACTCATTAGGAAGCACTAAGAGAACCAGGAATGTTAATCATGCAAGAGTGTCTCCTCAAAAGAGGAAATAAAGTCAAATACCTACATTCCATCCAGAAAGCTGAGAGTGGATTTTTGTAAATAATCTGGTGAACTTTTCCTATATGTGAAAGCAGACCTTACCCATCTTTTACTGTAGAGACAGACCTCACCCAAATTCCCCAGAATGATCAGTTGAGACTCTTCCCTCTCTAGACCATTACCCATCCTTAGAGGGGATGTCAAAAGTACTTTATGGCCTGCTGACTTCTATGCTATTTGCCAGAGACCACACTAGATTCTACATCTTTTAACTATAGAACCCATAGTCATGGTCACATGTACTTTGTAAAGGAGCGTCTATGTAGTCATACCTTAAGCTTTATTGTGCACTTGAAAGTGGTTTGCTTTCCTGTATGATACCTGCAGGGACCCCTTCAAATCACAGTATTCATTGTCATTGTACATTGATGCCCTTAGTTGTGATCCTAACATATTCTTTTGGCTCATGTGGGACTTTTTATTTCCATATGCCTTATAGAATTGGTCTTTCATTCTCTGTTCAACACTCTGGGTTAAATGAAGTCATGTTATGTCTCAGACTGTGTAGCGTCCCCAAAATTTTTCAGTGATATCCTTACTAGGGGATGCTTCTCATAGACATGTTTTCAGGAGGGGCTTGTTGTGGGTCTTTGGAGCAGGGGAAAGAGCATTCTGTTGCCACCAGCTTCCAGAAGGGTTCAGGCTGGACTAGACAAGTGAACCTCTGTCCAACCCTGAAGTTTTACTTTATTATAAACAACTTTTATGACCCTCCAATCATTAATAAAACATAAATATAAAAAAGATGAATAAGAAATAGAAGGAAATGAAGTGGTAAGAAAATAAAGAAATGAAAGGATCAAATGAAATGTGAATCAAGGTTTTTCTTTATCAAAAGATAATAAAGTTCTGTGATGGCTATTCTTTGTTGTCAACTTGAGTACACCTGGAATTTACTAAAAACTCAAACAACTGTGTATAACTGTGAGGGATTTTTACTTAATTGGATTATTTGAAGTGGAAGACCCACCTTAAATACAGATTACTTAAGGTATGACAGCCTGGATCCTTCATTGGTGGCACATGCCTTTAATCCCAGTACTTGGGGAGGCAGAGTCAGTGTGTCTCTGTGAGTTTGAGGCCAGTCTGATCTACAGAGTGAGTTCCAGGATAGCCAGAGCTACAAAGAGATACCTTATTTCAAAAAATAAATAACTAAAATAAAGAAAGAAATTAAATGAAGAAAGAAAGGAAGAAAGGAAGGAAGGAAGGAAGGAAGGAAGGAAGGAAGGAAGGAAGGAAGGAAGAAAGAAAGAAAGGAAGAAAACCCTCCTAAAGCTGGGCCACATTTTCTTGTGGCAGCTTATATAAAGAATGTGGGGAAAAAAGGTTTTGCTTTTTGCCCACTTGCCTCCATTCTCACGTGCAAGTTCATATCCAAACACATTCCTTCACTGGTGTTAGAGCCTACATCTTCAGGATTCTGACATGTACTAAAGAGCAGCAGTATTGTTGGCTGAACAACTATTGCATTCCTGGACTTTTTTCATCAGAAGACGGCCATGGTTGGACTAGCTGGACCATAGTCTGCAAGCCTCTCTAATAAATCACATGCATACATACATACTTATATTTACATACATACGTACACACACATATACATACAGCAGTTTTGTCAGTTCCACTAGAGAACTCAGTTAATACGACTTCTAAAGTACAGGTATTTTGTATGTTAATACTGTTTTATATACAATGCCAAATACCCGCATCATTATTCCAGAGAAATTAACTAAAACTAAGTTTAAAATACAAACATATGTCTGATCTTTATCTGTCTTTTATTTTCTATGCCACGGATTTGTGGGATGCTTGATACATTCAAGTTATTATAAAAAAGAATCCTGAATTGCCAACCTTAATTTATGCAAAAATTTGACATTAGCAATAGCACCTTTTATGACTTCAGAATTATTGATCTGCGAAACTAAAGCCAACAGCCTCCCACATTGACCTATAGACCAGTTTAACACTGAAGGCCTTTATAGATTTTACTGAAAGCTGAAAAAAAATTCCATCTGGAAAGGACAGCTTATATTAACATTGCTTACAGAAAACTCGTCAAAGTTTCATACTTTCAATTGACTTTTGTAAGTAAAAATTGTTTACATTTCAAAATAATTTAGACTGCTTCACTTTAATCCACTTAAAATACTTTCCTTTATATGTACTATACCAAACACTATTAACATTTCTAACCTTCAGGGTTCCATTTAATAGACCAAGGCAAGTCTTACCTGCAAAAAACTATTAGCCAGGTAATATAAAGCATTGAGTGGGGATCTCTTAAAGGATCTTTAGTAATCTATATTTTTGAGCAAACACGTGAAGTTTTCTCTACTCTCAGTCCCCAGGGCTCGAGATTCTGTTTCTCACAAAGCAACCCTGTCTCAAAAGCAAACAAATATACAAACAACACTATCTCTGCCTCAGCAAAAAGGAGGCATCTTATCTAAGAACAAATCTCACCAGGAGGAAGCACCCAGGGCATGCTGATGCACGTTCTGAATCTGTTTCCCAAACTCAGGATAAACTCAAGACTCATTTCCACTCTCTCTCTTCCCCCTCCACAAGTATTGACCAGGAGGCCACTATGCTATGTATTTCCTAAGCAACTCCTAAGTTACATCACAGTCACATAGACACTGAGAAGCTAATTTAAGATCAATGCACAAACATACTTTATTCAGTAAATTACATGAATGTTACAGTAACAATTACCATAAATAAAATTGGAGATGTGTTTTCTGTTTACATATATTATAAAATCTTAATTGGGGGCTGGAGAGGTGCTTCAGCAGTTAAGACCCCTTTCTGTCCTTCGAAAGGACCTGAGTTCAGTTCCCAGCACCCACTTTGGATGGCTCACACACTCTCTCATTCTGGCTTCAAGGAATCTGACACCTTCTGGCTTCTCCTTCTGCAGCCACCTGTACTCACATGTGCACATACCACATACAGACCCACACATCAGCACATAAATAAAAATAAGTGGAAAATAAATCTTATAAAGACTTAGTTAAATAAAGGCCATGATATATGATTAGGAATACATTGTCCTATAACTATATGAGATATAAATTTATAATTTAAATTAAATTTAATTTAAAATAAACTTAATTTAATATTGGCTAATTCATCTGTTTATTTAGTCTTTCCAAGACATAAGCAGTTTAATGATAAATTATTTATTATTGTATAAAAAAATCTTAAAAGAAATTATTTATTATTTTATAAAAGCTATCAAAGAGTTTATAACATTTAGGTTTATATCAATAATTTATGTGAAGGTCTGATGATATTAATATGAAAATTAAAATGTTAGAAAATTATACTAAATGTAATTACTGATTTATATTGCTAACTTTGGCCTACTGTTTTACAATAAGGAAAATTAGAATAAAAATTTAATTATTTTATTATACTTAGTAATTTCTTTGTAAATGTTGCTAAATAATCTTTTAAATATTTACTTCAAATGAATTAAGTGGTGCCACAAGATAAAAATCACATTAACAGAAGCAATAGCAACTGTGAGCAAACACGTTTGCAAAACAAAAACTGTTAAACCACAGTTTCACGTAACAGTGGTCCACATTAACATGTACACAAAAGAGAAAATCTTAAGTCTTATCTAGGATTTCAACCAACTTATTTTATATTAATTCAATTATTTGGGCTACTTCTCTACCTCTATCATTCCCAAATGTGCTTAGGAAATGTTAGTGCACATATAGACCTACATTTATCACCCCTCTACTAATGTTTAATGGGCATTAGATTTATGAACAAGGAAGCTGACTGCTAAAGGAAAAACAGAAACTGGAGAGATGGTTCATCCATTAAGACCATGTACTACTCTTGAAGAGGACCTGGGTTTGGCTCCCAGCAGCCAAGTCAGTCAGGTCACAACCACTGGTATCTCTGTCACTAGATTATCTCATGGCTTCTTCTGGACTCTGAACACACCTGCACTCACATATGTGCACTTACACATGTACACACACACACACACACACACACACACACACACACAAACTCACACCACGGTTAAAATTTTTAAAAAAAAAAAACGAAAGAAAATAGAAATGTGTTCTTGAAAATCTGGAATTTCATTCAGGTGGGGAAAACACAGAACAATAAGTGAATAATTATAGAAGCTGCTAAGCACTCTCAAGAAAAGAAGCCCAGTTAGCACATTAAAAAAATAAACATTAGTAGCAAGAGCAACACAGTATTATTAAAACACAAGGTGGCACAATAGCAATTCCTAAGATGTGTGCCTACTAAGATCTATGTCTACCTTGCTTATCTACTTGAATGACTCAATTACAAACTTCAAGGAAAACACCCTTCAAAGATATAACTGATACTATTATTAATGCTTATTAGACCAGAAGTATTTCTTTCAAAGTCCAATGTATAATTTCTTCATTTCTCAAAAGCATGGAACAAAAGCAAACTATTTCAAACTATCACAGAGGAAAAAACAATTTAAGTAATAGGTAAAAATGCTCAGTGTACTCTAGGTACAATTATAGACTAGTGTATAAATTCTATTTGATATGTGTACACACAAATAAATGGTTATATTTCCTTTTTATTATTAAGTCATATTATTTGCATATTTTAAAATAGTAAACAACAAAATTTTTTTACATGTAAAGTTAAAAGCAGGAAATGTAAAAACAAACAAATAATATTTAGAGAAGAATCAAAGCAAAAATATGGTGCTCTAATGGTCCATCTTGGCACTTTTGTTGAAACAGACCACTTATATTGAAATATTTGAAAGATATTTTGCATATATAAATATATAAATAAATTTCATTATTTTGGAACTATCTACTGTTCTGGTGGAAGCTTCTCCTCTGCTCCTCACTTTCCCCATTTATCTCTCTCTCTCTCCAAACCCTGCCTCATCTCAGAAAGATCACCAAACATGGCTCCTTCCACAGAGATGCTCAAGACCACTCCCACAAGGTATTTAAACTGCCCCCCTCTAAATAGAATAGACACGTGGTTTTTCTGTCTCTTTTCCTGTCTCCTCTCCAGGGGCCAGAAATCATCCCGCAGCGTTTTACTCATTAAACCTTCACTTTTTTAAAACTAGTTTGAGTCGGTCTAATTTGGATTACTGAATTGGTGGAGAGGCTTAATATAGGGGTATGGAAACTTTTCATTTATTTTTAAGTTTAATTCATGTCTGCATTGCTAAATGTATGTAGATACATAATTTATTTGTGTTTTTATTGTCGGTAATATTTTCAGTGTTATTTTGATATTTATTCATGAAAAAATAAAATAGAGGTTTTCTTTTTCTTTAGAGACAGGGTTTCTCTGTGTAGTTTTGGTGCCTGTCCTGGATCTCGCTCTGTAGACCAGGCTGGCCTCGAACTCACAGAGATCCACCTGGCTCTGCCTCCCCAGTGCTGGGATTAAAGGCGTGCACCACCACCGACCGGCTAGGTTTTCTATAGATTACTAAACATGGAAAATGCCAGTTTGCATTTTTAAAGTAAGTACTATGCAATAAATGATATGAATAAATTTGCTAATCATAAAAAAGATATCTATGCAAATATTATCTTTTGTTGATATTTTCTAAGTGGGTCTCTGCTTCCTGAAGTCCATTCTATTCCAATGCAATATGACTTTATTTTGGACCAGAAAACCCCTGAATTTTAATGCCATCATGGTCTTCCTGACCCAGTGTGTCTTTATTTTTACTATACAATAATGCTAGCTAACTCCTCCCTTTAGTGGCCAGCCTGCCTCTTCCTCAAGAATGAGAGTTCTGCAATATATCAGAGTTCTTTTCCACAGTCATATGACAGACAGCTCTGAAACACAACAGTAACACCGACTCTGGAATAGATCTCATGCAGTTTTCACTCCTCTTGTCTCACTAGATTGTTTTATAATTGTCAATCACATAGAAAATAATAAATCAAGCATTTACAAACAATATTGCAGGTCTATTTCACCCACTTCTTCTCTACAGATACAATTGGTATCTTTAAGATGCTACATATTGTTGAACCCCACAAAATGTTATAAGACATCCTTTGAGAAAATAATAGTTCTGTTCTTCACACTCTCAACCTACAGGGAAACATTAGCTTCACAGAATACATTCATAATCCTTTAGGTGAAGTTTCTAGGGGCTTGGGATTGTTCTTTGAAATGCACAGATTACTGAAGCTGTTAGGTTGAAATGTAACAGTTTCCAAGATTATTTAAAAAAAATTGAGTGTTTAAAATGGACCTTGAGAAGTTGTTTGATTAGTGAGAAGTCTGCCTAGATAAGCAGATATGGAAATTTTTGTTCATTTTTTTTTGCAAACAATGATGTTATTTGTAAGTTTAGTCTTAATTTTTCCCAGGTAAATATTTTCTGAAATCAGCAACAAATAATGAGTCAGGCCAAATGATTTTTACTGCTGCATATATGTGTGTGTGTTTATAAGTGTGTGTGTTTTCTTGGTCTGCTATTTTATAATCCCATTAATATCCAATATTTCAACCAATTGAAGGTATTACACATGTCAGGTTCTTATTTATGTATGATGAAAAATTAACTCTAGGCTGAGTGAAGAAACTTCCTAAGGAACAGAAACTCACCCAGTTTAGGAACTCACACATAAATGGACATTTTATTATCACTGAAACAAAATAGTCTGTGAAACTGTGAGTTTCAAGATATTTCCTGAATAAATATTCCTCTTTTTCCTCCATTAATCTTCATTAGCATTACTCATAAACATTCATAATCTTGCTTTACTAGATCATCTTCATCTGCATTTTACCTGTAAGATCACTGTATATTGTGAAGAAATTGACACAGCCATCATTCTTCAGTTTGCAAGCTCCAATAGCTGAAGGAGATGCTGGGGCCCAGTCACCCCGTCACACAGCCAGATATAGAATAAGAAGGGAAGAAAAGATATACAAAAATAGAGAAAGGTAAAAGCCCAAAGGCAAAAGGTAGATGGGATAATTTAAGTTAAGAAAAGCCGGCTTGAAAAAAGTCAAGCTAAGACCTGGCATTCATAAGAAAGAATAAGTCTACATGTGATTATTTGGGAGCTGGGTGGCAGGTATCCCAAAGGGCAAAAAGTAAAACTAAACAACATATGTATGTGCGTATGTATGTGTGTGTGTGTGTGTGTGTGTGTGTGTGTGAGAGAGAGAGAGAGAGAGAGAAAGAGAGAGAGAGAGAGAGAGAGAGAGAGAGAGAGAGAGAGATGCATGCTCTAAAGTAATAACATTGTATGAAAGAATAGAAAATATCCTGAGAAAATTGAATCAAGGTATATGAGAAAATATATGGAGGACATTATGAAAATGGAAAGATCTGGAACATACTAATAGTTGTATAGTGCTAAATATAAAAGAAAGGAAACTTACAAGGAGGGAGCGATTACCTATTATACCAAGAACATGTAAATTTATGAGGAAAAGAAAAGTAAAGACAACTAGTTTTTATCCCTCCAGCTGGGGTGGGGATTCCTATGATACCAGATAAACTCACTGTGTCTGTCATCTGTGCCCTGAATAATCCAAACTAGACACACTGACAAGTGTGCTCTACTGATCTGCAGGGTGTTTCTCAGTACATCCGTTAGACAAAGAAGTTAACAAATAATCTTTTCTTATTACCTTAATTATAATGTCATTAATTTTGAAATCAATGTAAAATTCATGTATGTAAGTGTAGTGTCACTCTTTTTTAATAAAAATCCACATATAGTATTTCACTAATAATAATTTTATTTTGTAATATTTAATTAACTTTTAAAATATCCTGAGATTTCTCATATCTTTTCACTACCAACAAAACACTGTACCCTTATTCCTTGGACATAGCCATATTCCATTTCACAATATTCTATATTTCCAATTATCAGTATCCTATTAATTTTGGCTCTATGTTACACATCAATGAATAGATCATGAGGATAGTTATTGGTTGATTCACTTCCAGCCCGATTATGTCAAAACTTTCATGTTCTGCTACTGATTTTATTAGCATTGATTAAGACAAAATATCAAAGTATGGATCAATTAAGGAGGAAGACATGAACATCTGGAGAAGGCAACCAAGGGAATGTCAGATTTCTGGTTATATAGCAAAATCCAAACATCTGTAATATCTGAGATACTATACTCAGAGGGTTATTTGTATGCTAATTGGTATTACCTTTTTTAAAATTCTACCAGTACATTAGCTTTAAAAAATGTATCCTACCTTGAAAATAAGCAAAATTACTTAAGAAATAATAAAATGAAAGTTATATACTTATCTAGAAGGCTTTACTTTAAGGAAAGTTTCTGTTTCATGTGTCCATACAATGTATGTATGCATAGTTTCTGTACTACAAATAACATATTTATATATTATCCATATATATTATATTATCCGTATCCATATATAGTCTACATCATATTCTTACTTCTTAACCATATATTTACAGTACAAAAGTGCTTATGGACAAGTGTTTCCTTTTAAAATACTTTTTTAATTTTAAATTGTGTATGCATATGTGTCTGCATTTTCTGTGCCCTTGCCCTTTACAGTGTCCACAGCAGCCAGAAAAGAACATCAGATTCCCTGGAGCTGGAGCTGCAGGCACTCGTGAGCTGCTCAATGTGGGTGCTTAAGAAGGAAACTGAATTCAGGTCTTCTGCAGAAGTAGCATATGCTCTTAAGTGTTAAGACATCTTCGTAGCCCCTGGACAGCAATTTTTAAAACAAAATGCAGATCAAAAAAAGAAAGATAAAATGAAAAAATATCTAAATATTGAGAAAATGTGTTTCTACCAGAAATAGAGGCCAGACAGAGTGGGAAGAATTGATATTTTAGGCCCTCTATTAGGTGCTTGAAAACTATCATATTTAATTCTGAGAAGACATTTTAGTGGAGATACTGTAGACACATCTGTAAATGCGTAGGTGATAAATATTATTTATCACAACTACAATGGCAGATTTCATTGAGTAAATTGTATCCAGAATTTTATGAAGTCAGAAATCATAGAGGTATTTAAGTTTTGAGTCATAAATAAGTAAACTCAGTGATGCCTTTAATACTTTACAAAGTTCCCTGAGGAACTTTTCACACAGCACTGAGTAGAGATGCCGCTGAACACTTATTTATAAAAAGCACATATTTTGTCTCTATTTCAGCATGCTGTACATAATCTGAACAGAATTAGAGCTCATCAGGTTCACAACATACCTTCCTACAGAGGACCCGTAATTAGCAACCAGACTACTACTCTAAAAATTTAGAAAAATTAAGTGTGACAGCATATTTATTAATATATATTTCCACAATGAAGAGTTGAATAATTCAGTGTCAATTGGTTGGCTGTCTCTGCAACAACAGTGTAAACCAGAGGTGCATTTACATGATTAAGCAACTTCAAGAAAAGAAATAATTTACCTATATAAAATGAATCATAAATAATATTTTTATTTGTATTTTCAGTTATATGTGTCATGTCTTTCCGAGCTTACATGTACTGTTATAAATTATGAGCATTAGTTTTAAATTCAATGAGAAATTCTAGAAACTTTAAAGTGACAGATTGCTTTTTTTATTTGTGTTAAGTCAGGACTAATTTCTCTTCATTTATAGTGGAACAAAGTGAATATCAAAGTCAATAAATGCGTTTGTTCACATTGGGTTATAATTTACTTTTACAAGAGGAGAATACTGTGGGCATATATATTAACATGCAATATAAATATGATTTCTACTTGTAAGTATCCTTTTTCACTTATATTTTGTGAGAGAACATCGGTGTATCGAGCACTTATCATCTTAGGGACAATATAGCTTTAGAGGAAGGAATTCAGGTTTATGGGCCATGTGTATCCACCTTTTGTATCTCTACACCTTTGCGGTGATCTGAACATGTCAAACATGCTCACACTGGAAAAAATGCTCAGTGGGCACAGATAACTGCTCATAAATAAAGTAGTGGGTAGAGCTACACACTTGGCTCAGCAGCTAAGAATTCATGCTGATCTTCCAGAGAATTGGAATTCTATTGCCTATACCCATGTCAGGTGACTCATAATGGCCAGTAACGCCAGATCCAAGGAATCTGATGCTCTGTTCAGGCTTTGTGACTGCTGAACAGACACATGACATTCACTCACACATATACAAGACACAGAAACTTAAGTAAAATAAATATTTCTTTTAAAAGAAACAGAGGCAAGTAAATATAAGGAAATGCACATTTTGTAAGATAGGATACAAAGATGGTAAAATAAAGTATCATTGACTATTGAAGCAAAATCTCAATGTAGGTTTAAGACAACAAAAATTCAAAAAGTCTGTGAATTTAAATCCTACAAAGTATGTCTTGGGCACAACATTTTTCTAATTTTAAAATTACATCTCTAGTTATAGTTTGGTGCACTTCCTACAAATTAATCACTTATATTATCATGACATACTCTTGTATCACCTTTGCAACCATATCATGAAGCATACAGAATCATTTCCAGCTGCTGAGCATTTTCTAAAAAAGTATCTATATTGCTCATCATGAACCACTCAGTATCCATTATGAAAGAGTAAACTCATATCATCGTTAATATACCTCTACATTATTTCATTATCGTTAATGTCTTATAAATAAAATTTGAAGTAGAGAGAGAGTGAGAAATTTTCTAAAATATTGAAGTAGAAATTCAAGCTTAACCATTGTGGCTTTAAACCAGAGATTAGAATGGCTACAATACAAATAATATGTAACTAATGATGAACATGAAAGAAATACTAATGTAATATCAATATTTGTAACATTGCCTTTAGACCCAGGGTAGAGAATCCTCTCCTGGCTTTCATATTTCAGCAGAACCATCTAGCTGTCCATCTGTTTGTAAAGCCCTTGAAGCCATTTATGGTCAGAACCACTGCTGTTGTGTCTGTGTCTATAGACTCCTGCATTCAAGTTCACTCATCTTCTACAGCCTTCTGGAGCCTCCTATGCAGCAGCACACTTCCTAACGCTGACCACATTCACAATGTCAACTGTGTCATGCCCAGGGGATGGTCACTGGTAGCTTTAGAATGAATGACACTGGTTGTGGATATGTGTGTAAAGGATTGTAAATGTGCCAGTTAGGACAATCCTGGGAAATGAAAAGGCAAAATACTAGGAATAGCATCTGGCTATGGTCTAGAGGCCTTTAGCCATCCTCCCTGTACTTCAGGTCCTCAGAAGTAAAACCAGAGTTTCCATAAATTCTACATTGAAACCCCAATACCCAACTCATTAAGAAGGTACATTTGTTATAGCAGGAGAGTAAACTATCTTATTAATTTTTCTATAGTTGCCTTATGTTATATAAATAATTGAGGTTATTTTTTTAAAAAATCATATTACTTTATTACTCTTCCTATAATACACTATTTAGTTTAAATATACTATAAAATAGGTGTATTGTAAGAGCAAGACACACAACATTGCATTAGTGTGGCTAAGGAAAGAATTCCTTCTTTTTCTTCCCTTAATAATATGTTACATGTTCATTGAGCAGATGTTTTATGTATTAATTGCATGCAGTAATGATTCAAAGCTGAAGCTGGACATGCAAGATCATGATGGGAAGTAAAGGAAGATAATTTTCAAATATCTTACTTGCAGTGAATTTAATGCCTCTATATCTAAATATAATCAATTCTAGGTTTCCTATCAGTTACCATCATTCTTTCAAATCTTTTGCCAAAGTTAAGGAAAGCTACTGACTCTGTTTCATTATGGGTTTCGAAGTACTGATTGTTATTTTTTTTTCTTTTTGCTTCTGAAATACTCTTTCTGCATATATTTCGTATTTCTTTATAAGCGATAGCAAGAGTTTATACAAACCAGAGATTAGAATGGTAAAGGTATGAATGATGGTAAGTAATTAATGATAGACATGAAATAAATATTATTGTATTCCTTATTTATAGCATGGCCCTTTGACCCAGGCTAGAGAATCCTGTTCTAGTACATCTAGTACACACATGATGAGCAGGCACACATGAAAGCAAAAATTCATATACATATTTTTTATGATGAAAAAAATTAAAAGCTGCTGATATCTTTGAAGAAAAAGGAATATTTGTGTTGTGAACATTTTCCTCCACACTGTTTTTATTTAAAAGTTGCCTTCAGTCTGTAATGAAGTTTGTAGCCTACAGGAAAAAAAAAATCTTAATGTGACTATCGCAAGGCAAATCACATGGAGAGGGAGTTTAGATGTGCTTGAATTACCTTGCCCAGCCTTGCCTCAAGGGGGGGAGTTTGGTCCCGCCTCAAATTGATGTGCCATGCTTTGTTCAAGGCCACAGGAGGCCTGCCCCTTTCTGAATAGAGGTGGAGGAAGAGTGGAAGGGGAGGGGAGTAAGTGGAAATTGGGATGGGGGCTGGGAGAAGAGGAGGGAGGGGAAACTTCATTTGGAACATAAAATAAAGGAAAAAATGTTACTTAAATAAAATAAAATAAATAAGAAAAAGAAAAGGCCATTGATGAGAAACATTACTAGAAAAATGGAAATACATGCTCAAGTCTTACTTCTTTGCCACTCGCCTCTTTGCTTCAGGTTATTTGTGGTTATAAACAATTACAAATATTAATGCCTTACATATGTTTGTACCATTCAATAATAAATATCCTTTGTGACTGCATCTGAAGGAGGCAAATGAAATGGTGAGATTTTAACAAGCAGTTTGTTTTTTTTTCTTCTTATATACTTACAACATGGTGGCCTCTGGACTTTTCAGAGAAGGGGATCGGAAGACTTCCAATGATAGAAAGAGGTCTAGTCGGGGAAGGACAGTTGTTTAGATAACAGTTTCTCGACCATAGCTCACAGCCTCATACTCAGTGTGGGAGTTGTGAAATTTCTGACAACAGAGAAAAGTTTCTGAATGCACAACTAATAAAAGTTAGTTCAAAACCAAACATGCACAGTGTCTGAGGCATTTCTGACAGTGCTCACCCATGCTGTATATACAACCTCCCTGCAGCCTCGTATAGTTACTCAGTATTTTTACCTCACACTGTGCATGCCATCACACCAAGCAGTGCCCACAAATTCTACCTGAAAAAGCTTGGCTCAGATAGAAGAAGACCTGCAAGGATTTTATTGTACAAAGTATGTTTTCTGCTCTTCTAAAAATATTAAATGGCTTAATTATGTAAACACAGATTTCTAATATTACCCTACCAATATTCTTTAGTGTATAAGTATCAAGGCAGTTATCTTAGACTATATTGTCATAGAATGTTTGAATTTTTTTATTAAGAAAACTTTTTTGTACGTTTTATATACCAATCAAAGATCCCTCTCTTCCCTCCTCTCACCCCTCCAGCCTCCCCTTCACAACCCACCCCCAATTCTCTCCTACAAAAAGGTAAGGCCTCCCCTAGGTAGGTACACTTAGTAGAGGCAGGTCCAAGCTCCTCCCCCTGTTTCAAGGCTGTGCAAAGCGTTCCATCATAGGTAGTGGACTCCAAAGAGCCTGCTCATGCACCAGGTATGGATTCTGATCCTACTGCCAGGGGGCCCCTTAAGCAAATCAAGCTACACAGAGGGCCTTGCTATGCAGAGGGCCTAGTCCAGTCCCAGGCAGGCTGCACAGCTGTTGATCTAAATTTCATGAGTTCTCACTAGTTTGGTTTGATTGTCTCTATATGTTTCCCCATTATGATCTTGATGCCCTTGCTCATAGAATCCGTCTTCTCTTTCTTCAATTGGACTCCTGGAGCTTGGTCTGGTGTTTGGCTGTGGATCTCTGCATCTGCTTCCATCAGTTATTGGAGAAACTTACATAGAGAAAGGCTCTATGATGATAGTTAGGGTGTTCACTGATCTAATTACTGGGGTAAGCCAGTGCAGGCACCCTCTCCACTATTTCTAGTAGTCTAAGCTGGGATCACCCTTGGGGATTCCTGGGAACTTCCCTAGCACCAGGTTTCTCCCTATCCCCATGATGTCTCTCTCTATCATGGTATCTCTTTCATTACTCTCCCACTCCATCCCTGTTCCAGCTCGACCATCCTGTTCCCTTATGTTCTCATCCCCCATCCCCTACCCTCCATTACCCACCCTTCATCCTTAGTTTACTTATGGAGAGCTCGTCTATTTCCCCTTCTCAGGGTGATCCATGCAAATGTTTGATTTTTTTTTAAGAAATTCTATGTGCGTTCCTGACTTGATCTACAAACACACACACACACACACACACACACACACACACACACACACGCACGCACACGCACACGGACACGCACACACACACACACTCGAGAGAGAGAGAGAGAGAGAGAGAGAGAGAGAGAGAGAGAGAGAGAGAGAGAGATTCATTAAATGAATAAATGAATTCTGGCTTGGAGTTAGGTAAGAATTTTCAGCAATTTAAGAAATATCTCTAAACACACTTCTAACATTTTGTCTATGTGTTTATGTGAAGCAGCATTCTCAGAACAAAAATTACAAATAAAATGTATATGAACTCTGAAAAACATTGAAGATGCTCTACATCCTGGTATTTAAAGATTTGTTCAAGATTTAATACTTGATACAAAAATAAACAAATACACTTGTCTCATCAGCATGCATATTAACTTCCATTTTTAATAAATAGAAAAATTATGCATATACTTTTAAAATAGGTTTTATTATTAGTAAATATTTGATTTGTTCACCTATTTCATATATAAATTTTGCCAGCAAAGGAGATTGTGAGGCAAAAAAAAAAACCTTCAAGAACCTCTGATGTAGAGAATAAAGGCTACAGATAAACATTGGATGTGGGCAGAAATGTGAGGATGGGTTTGGCAGGAAATAGGAGAAAATTTGCAGATTCCACTCTAAAGTGTATACAAGTAGGTAATGTCCTTTGAAAAGAGTAGTAGTTTATCTCCATCCCCTGTCTCTCTCTACATAACCTTTTTTCATACTCTCCCACAAATACAAATACAAACCTGCCTTTTGCTCTCAATTTGAGCCCATGAGGCTTGCATATAAAGTGATAAGTGGAACAACATAACACTGGCTGGGGGATCAACTCAGTGCTGTTAAATTCTGGTGCTTCTGGAGGGTGAGTTCTAACACTGTTGTAGAGATAACAAAATGAGGATGGTAGTGGAAAAAGCACAAAGTGGCTTTCCCTGCCCGAATAAACATTGTAGTACACCATTTGGACTCCACCAGCCCTGTCTCAGGAGGCTGTGCCAGTGCCCAGTAAATAAACAGGAGAATTCTTTGAGGCAATCTCCTGTGAGAACACTGCTATCAGACAATAAATAGGACCCTGAGTAAAAGGACAGATCAAAGAACCTTCCATACAGACCATGGCCCTGGACTCAGTGAGGAGTTAGCACACTCATATGAACTGAGCTCCACTACTCCTTGCCTGTCTTTCTTTGCTTTTTTTTTTTTTTTTTTGCTTTTTTCTGTTATGTACCTATGAGATATAATTCGGTTCTGCAATTTAAAAATAAAGCAAATAAATAATTATAAACACACATACACACAATTTACAGTATCATAGAGTACTTTACATTGTCCATCAAAGCCAAAAATATTTACTATCTGGTCTTACTCAAAAAACTTTGAACACTTCAAAGCCTAAGACATAAATTTCTATAGAAACTTCTAACCACGAAGGAAGATCAGAAAATACTCTCCAGGCATAGAGCTTGGCCGTCATCTACAACTCCCTCTGACGTTTAAGGTAGACCAGGAGCAAGGAGATAATAAATGCTTTTATATATTATCCTCTCCCTGAGAAACAACCATGTGCCTCCTAAAAGTCCAATAAAACACTGCAGAGTACGTTAGGCCACAATTTTTGCACCCTCGGCTGTTCAGTTTTGACTCTGTAGAAATCACATAGAGCTCTTGTTAAAAGACAGATCCCTAAATTCCACCCCAGGGATTGTATGCTCATGGTCCACTGTGCTATGTATGGGAATCTGCATTTTAAGCTCCTTTCTGAGTGACCTGATGTAAGCACATCACAAAGCATACATTTTAATGGCAGCAACATTTGAATTTAGAAGTGCTTATGTGCTTCAGAGATAGCTTAGGTGTTAAAAGTGCATGAGCACTTACTATGCTTCTAGACGACCTGAGCTGGATTTCTAGCACCCACAAGAGGCAGCTCATAGTCTCCTGTAATTCCAGCTCCAGAGGACCCCATGTTGTGGGCTTTCATGGACACCTGTACTCACTAGTATGTAGAGCATATACACATATATACAACAAATATACATAAAATAAACCTCGATAAAAGACTGGCTTTTTTTTTTTTTTAAAGGATCTTCAAGTACAAACTGTGGGAACATAGGGCCTCAGTCTAATTCACTCATATTGGAATACAGTAGTCATATTGCTCTGGGATTGCTGCTGTTCTAATTGTTACAATAACCAAATGCCTTAGACAACCTGACTCTATACAGTAAAGAGGGTAATTTTTTCACACAGGTTTGGACTGAAATTCCAAGACTGGGAATTTCTATTTTTTTTAACCCCCTGGTGATGTACAAGTAGTGAATGATCACACATGAAAGCTAGTGTGACAGTTTAGTTCAGTGAGTCTCCATGAGGTAAACATTGTCTCCCCCACAACCTACCAACAAGGCACATTTGAACAATGCCCGGTGGATAGAGGTCAGGGCAACTGCCAGCATCCTGAAGTGAACAAGGTAGCCTGCACAAAGAAGAATGTCTTTGCAGAGGCTGATGTAGTGGGTAGCCATTCCAGCTTTGATCTGGAAGTTCCAAACCCCATTGAGGCTTCAGTAACTGTCACGCCTACAAGGCGGGGCCAAGAGAGGACCTTGAAGACTGGAGATCCAGATGAGCTGCTTCTCTTGGTTCCTGGACCCTGGACACTGGAGGTAGACCGAGCAGAGTTCTCCAGAGAGCACCGCCGGATTCTGCAACCTACCTATCCCTTCATTTGTAAGTTATCCCACAAAATAAACCTCCCTTTTAACTACGTGAAGTGGCCTTAATAATTTCACCAGTAGGCTGACAGTCCCTCTTTCACAGGGCACTATACTTCAGCCATTCACCTAAGTGCTCCTGTGTAATCTTTTCTCTGTCCCACCCTGTTTGGCAGCTGCTTCTAAATAGTCATTCAATGGCTTATATTAATTATAAATATTCGGCCAGTAGCTCAGGCTTATGACAAGCTATCTCTTACTCTTAAATTAACCCATAATTCTTGTCTATGTTTAGCTATGTGGTTGATGTCTTGTTATCTCATTTTCATATGTCTTGTTTCCTTGGCCACTGGCCTGCATCTGCCTGATTCTACCTCTTCTCTTCCTTCTTTGGTTGTCTTACCCATACTTCCTGCCTGGCTACCAGCCAATCAGCTTTATTATTAACAGTGAGAGCAACACACATTCACAGTGTACAGAAGGACATCCCACAGCATTCCTGTGCACATTGCTGTAAGTGCACTCCTACAGAAAGTGACTATTACATTGTTGTTTTATCAACTCATCTGATGTCCTCTGGCCAAGTATTAACTTTCTAAAATGCAATTAGTTAAGTTCAGTTTTTTGTTTTCGTTTTTACTAAATCTAGTTGACTTACTATTGCTTTAGTTTGCATTGTATTAGTTACTCTCTGAATCTAGAATCCAAACAGAGCAGTTCATCACTGGCTCTGTCCTTTCTGTTGGGAGAACATTTCTCCATCCTAGGAGGCAATTCTGCATCTTCCCTGGGCATGAGTAGGGTGTCAATGTGGTTATGAGTAATTACCTCTATGTGGATGCATACCAGGTGTGCTCTGCTTATAATCTTATTTCTGTTTCTACTGTGACTGCTCTGTTCTGTTCTGCCCTGGTGTGCAGATTTATATCAACTTCATCTAGGGTTAGAGCAAAGAGATTCCCAAGGGGGACTGAAGGAGAAAGAGGAATGTGGTGAGTACATTTGCTTCCCCAGCTCCTTGGTGTCAAACTAATGAATGAGTAAGTGAATGAATGAAGGAATGATCAGTGATATTTTCAGCTATGGTAAGTTTAGTTTTCAGTACATTTATTATAGATTGAATAATAAGCAGGTTGTTTTACTATGTTTCTAGCTTTGTGACAAGTGTTTTGAATATGTTTTGCTTTATTCCTACACAAAGAGCACACACACACACACACACACACACACACACACACACCTGTGATCAACTTCCCTCAGATTTAAATTTCATAAAAAAAAAAAAATTAGGAAGAGCAGATCAAATTTTCCTTCCATGCATCTGTCTGGGATGCATAGGTTGAATGTCACTGGCCTCACACGTGGGAAGAGAAACATACTCGGGACTTTGCAGTTGACTTGTCTGTGGTGTGATGACAACATCACCTGTGCATACTAATTTGAGACCATCTGTCCCGTGGGTTCGGGCAATTTCATTCCATCTCTAGAGGGTACCACCAAATCTTGATGACTGTGAGCTAATTTGCATGATTTCTCTACAGCTGTTCCTTGTTTCCTTGTGACTTTTATTGAAATGTGCATCTGCTTGAAAACAGTTTCTCTCCACCCTATAAATCTCTTCCTCAAAAGCAGTCGAACTTGCTTCAGGCCTCTTGTCCTGCAGGATTTAGTGTGCGGAGTCCCCAGCCTAACAGTGGCAGAGATCAGAGTGGGAGACAAGGGATCTGAGCAGAACCTCTGCTTCTCAAGAGGACGAAGCTCTGGATAAGCCTGACTTCTCAGAGATGACATCACCATCATGCGCTTGTTACTGTAGAGCAGATTATTGAGTGCAGGGCCTCGCACAGTCCAGGCCACTGCTCAGCAGCTGAACTCATCCCCGCTCAGAGCTTTCATTATCTTTTGCTCAACTTGTAATTCTCTCCTAGCCGTAGAATTTCTAAAACCAAACAAAGGTAAGAGAGAGTGTGAGGAGTCCACCCGTTGCTCCTTGTGGTGGGAAGTATTCCATCTTAAAGACGGATCTATGTTCTAGCAGAGCTTGCCAGCAGGAAAATAATTCCCAGTTTGTAGATTTCTTTTTCATTATGAGTACATTTAGTAATATCAAATTATAGTAGTGTACGAATAAATTTTCTGTTAAACCCAGAAAGTCATTGACCTTCTGCCAGACACTTAAAGAATTTCCCTAGTACAGAAGGCACAGGGTTGTTTTTCCTCCCACAGAGCAGTACAGAATTGCATGGCAAGGCCTCTTCTCTGCACTCTACCTGTTGAAGGTGGTGGTTTAACTACCCCTCTTTCATTTCCCTGTCCCTCTCAGCTCAGGCATTGCCATGGTGACTCACAGGCATCATTTGGAGATGTCTTTCACAGCAGCTCTAGGCATTTAAGAGTGCTTGACCATTCCTTCTGACAATGCACACTTTACATCATTTATCAACCACCTTTACAGATAAACTTGGTCTCTAATAAGTGCAATGCATTTCGATGTTCTGTATTATCTCTGCAAGCTCACAGTGGATTTTGTTCTTCTTTTATAGTTCAGGGCTCTCAGCTAAAATTGATAATGTATGCCAGGGCTATGGTCCTCAAAGCACAGAGAAATTAAAATAATAATAATAATAATAATAATAATAATAATAAAAACCCTAATGTTTTTATGTTTAAGAAAATGATTTGGTAAAAGAAAACAGTGCATTTGTTGTAAAATTTGTGATTCATGATGATATAAGGCAGATCTCAGGGTCAACAGCTGAGTTTTGAGGATCCCATGTAATGGCATCCTTGGTGGCTCTGAGCTTGGCATTCCTGTGGCTTTGGCATTCCTGGAACTGCTGGTAGGGGGATAGCCTGAATTTCCTCCAAATGGCCGATTTACGGATATCTTTCCTCAGAGTTCTAAGGCTGCCCTCTTGTGGCAATCCAAGGTACATGTTTGGAAGGTGTTTACAAACTCCTATAAAGGCTACAGAAGGAATTTAGGACATGAGGCCTCCCTCTGGGAGGAAAGGAAGAGTGATCATGCTTTACCAGTTAGGGACCAGAGGAAACTGTGACCAAAACTGCCATTTTGCTACACTGTGTTGGACAATCATTTAGCCTTTCTTGTCCTTTTCATTGTGAGCCAGAGCTGTTAACAGCTGAGCCATCTTTCCACCCCACAGCATCTGTAAAGAGCTAGAATAGCACTTAATTCATCTCATAAGACTTTTATGAGGTGTAGCGGATATCTATTCTATGACTCTGAAGCGCAGCCCTAGAGATATAGCAGATTACTGCTCTACCTGCCTATGACCTTAAAGTACATGCCCCCGGGGCGTGGCTACCCTCAAGACCTGAGACGCATGTACTCAGATCTCTCTTCTCTCCTTCGTGGGACTTGGATGCTGAGACAGTCTCGGGTGTGGAAGAACAGGGTAGGACAGTCCGTGCCTCACCTTTTCCAGGACTCTGTGACAATTTCTCTGTTCTGTCTTGTGAGTTTTCCTTTCTTAATAAATCCCTTTGCCTTTTAAGCAGACTCCACGGACTTCTTGCATTAGTGAGGAATAAGTGAATTAGCACGCAGAGACTGGAACACTCTTTGTAATATTTTAGCACATGAAACAACAGCCCTCTTTAGTGTTTATATTCGCAGCTGCAGTACAAGTCTATCTATTTATTGCATATTTTTCCAAATTTTCCTGAAATAAGATTTAAGCCAAAGACCAAGGAAGTAAAAAGTTCATCTTAATTTTGCATAATTCTGAAGCATTTAGTCATCTAACGGTGGATACTACACAGTCAGCTTTGTGCATCAGAGACCCTGACTGGTGGCAGGTGCAGAGGGTGATTGAAACAAATGACATTCAGACATTCCAGGCCATCCTGCAATCACTGCATCAGACCTCTAAATTGCATACTTACAGAGTCCTCTGCCTTGGGAATCTGCCACTGACATACTTTCAGGTGTCTGTCCCAGACAGTAGTTCTCAGGAGTCCGGAATCCAGATCAGAACAACCACCCACTGACCCCAAGCAGCACCATCTGCAGATGTACCTTAGCAAGAGGAGACTGTGTCCAAAGTTCTTGGCTCTCTGAATATGCTCTGTCAGTCATTCTTAGACTACAGTGTCTCATGGATCAAAAACCATTATAGAAACCAGCAAAACTGAAAGCCATCCAAAATACAAAAATAAAATTTAAAAAAAAA
>CABHPP010090618.1:0-66608 GCA_902168425.1 Peromyscus attwateri
TGTGTGTGTGTGTGTGTGTGTGTGTGTGTGTGTGTGTGTTAGGTGCTTCAAGGTCCTACATTCGACCAAAGACTCTCTTTTGTTTCCTAGAAGACCCTTTGTTTCAATGTTCTGAACTCTTTCTCTGTTTCCCATCCCTACTGTTCCTTCTGCTCTGCTAGAAATTTTAGTTTGTTAGTTGGGCATAGAGATACCTGCCTATAATCCTAGCTCTGGCTCTTTGTAGCTGAGGCAGGAGGATCATGAGTTTAAGGCCAGCTTGGGTCACAGAATGAGACCCTTTCTAAAAATGAAAAGAAGGAAAGAAAGGAAGAAAGGAAGGAAGGAAGGAAGGAAGGAAGGAAGGAAGGAAGGGAGAGAGAAAGAGAGAAAAACAAAGAAAGAGAGAAAGAGAGAGAAAGAAAGAAAGGTAGGAAGGAGAGAGAGAAAGAAAGAAAGAGGGAGAAAGAAAGATTTTAGTCTAACTTGTCCTTAAGCCCAGGCCCTGCCTCCAGCTGTAGATAGAAGGAAACTATCTCAAGGTTCTTTTGCTCTTGAAACCATGGACATGTACAGCTTTGAATAGAGCAACCTTCAAAAAAAAATGCTTGGAGTGTCATAACAAACCTACATGCTAGAGAAAAGTGTTTCTCAGTTCAAGCATCCCCCAGGAAATACATTCATTATTTTATTGTCATTGTCTTCAGCAGCCAGCATATCCTTTGTGTTTAAAGTATCTTTTGCCTCTTCCCTTCCAGATTGTTGAATGCAAATTTCTTTCTCCCCAAAGATTAAGAGCATTAGCAACTTACTCCTCTGCCCCCTTTCCTTGCCTAGCCTCAGCTATATCTCAAAGATTCTCCTCTTCCTCATCCTCATAAGGAGTTCATCCCTCTGTCTGGGATTTTGGCCCTTCTTTTACACACACTGATTGTCTGCTTTTCATCAGGACACTTGGGGTTAACAAATGTCTTTACAAGAGGTCGACCCAGCCCTTTGTTCACACACTGTTGCCAACTGAATTCTTTTTATAGGTCTCCTTCCTTGTCCACAGATTTCCGGGTGCTGTTTCTGAGCCAGTATCAACTTGTGGCCTGATGTGGGCTAGGCCCTTGCTGCTGCCTAGCCTGCCCAAGCTGGGCCTTCCCTTGTCATTTAGTCCTACGAAAATGAAATTGCATCTTCTTTCCCCTATTTTCACCAATATGTCGTACAGGCTTGCCTACTAATTTTAGTAGTATTTTGAAGCACTGTCCTTCTTTCCCATTTCCCTAATTCGGAGTCCTCAAGTGCAAGCATCTATAGTCTCCTGTGCTCTGCTCTGCATATTCAATGTTACCATTCTATTCTTCCCACTGTTTCTGAGACATGAACTCCCTGGCAGTCTGACTACATGAGACCTGGTAGAACGGAGTGACTGTAGTAGTACTGATGAGTGTCAGGAAGCTGGGATGAGGACCAGCTCAGCAGTCTGGGGAAGGATACCCATGGCCTGGGGAGTAGACATCTGATCATCCCCTGATGCTTGCAGCAGCATACTAAGTAGCAGATGGCAGAACAGGCAGCCTGGAGGTTCTCATCAGGCATGGAGCTCCTACATTTTGGTTAATACAGGATTGAGCTTCTTTCAGAGAAAATTCTGGAGCAAGGAAGAATAGACACTATACACAGGAGTTTGGCCAATTTGATTGAGGAGATGGCCAGAGGCAAGAACCAAATCAAATCAAAACAAAAAAAAAAAGACCCAGTCTTCAAGCCAGCACCACGAGTCACCAGGATGAACATGGAGCCAGATATTAATTAGCCAGATAATAGTGAAAGGGGGCAACATTTCAGTTGCAGAGGATGAATGTTCTGGCAGTCCCCCAAACAATTCTTCCAACTAGGGACCATGCATGGTTCTGCATGGTGGCTAGTCTGATTTAAAAGGTTCTTATACAACAAAGATGATAATGAGATAAAGTGCTTATTAGTGTGATTTAATTATCTCACAGAGTATGTGTATGTTGTACACCATAAATGCAATTGATTTTCTTATACATGAGTTCTACATCCATGAACTCAAATGTGGATTGAAATAAGAGAAATCAATAATATAGCATACAAAAGTAAAGATAAAAAATGCAGTGTACCATAATAATTCCGTATCATTTACATTGATTACACAACTTAAGTAAGTTATCCAGAAGTGACGTAAAGTACTCAGGAGGGTGTGAATAGGTTGTGTGTATTATGCTGTCTTATAGAAGGGAACTGAGCATGTGTAGATCTTTTTGAGCAATGTCCTAGAACCAATAGATACTGAGGAATTGCTTTATATATAATTTTTATTTGTCAGTTAAAATTGTGTATGTTAAAATATGCTCATGGGTGAGAGCAAAAGGTGACAGATGAAGTGACAGAAGTGGTTAGAAGGTGGCTGTGGGCCTCTCTTCCTCTGGCCAACACTGTCACCCAGCTAAAGACGTGGTTAGAATGAACCCAGAAGATGTACTGCTGGTCTGCCTGGTAAGCAGTATTGAGTCATTGAACTGAAAAATGTATTTCAAACTGTGCTTTTAAAAAGTGTAGAACAGCCAGGCATGGTGGCTTCAATCCCTGTATTTGGAAGGCAGAGGCAACAAATCTCTTATGAGTTCAGGGCCAGCCCAGTCTACATGGCAAGTTCCAGGACAGCCAAGGCTACACAACAAGACTTTGTCTTAAAAAACAGAAATAAAAACACAGCAAAACAAGAAAGTACAGATCAGTTTCCTTGTTGGAAGGGACCAGGGTACCACCTTACCTAAATGCCTTCACTTAATATTTATTCTTCTTTCCTTGCCAGACACCTATTAACAGTTGTGTAGAGTATCTGGTAATTAGGGATGCAACTCGGCCTTCTAAGCTTACTGAACAAGTTCCAAGTGTCTAGCTTTTATTCCTAAAAACAAACCAACTGTCTTAATTACCTTTGTATTGCTGTGAAGAGACACCATAACCAAGGCCACTTATAAAAGAAAACATTTAATTGGAGGCTTGCTTGCAGTTTCAGAATGTGAGTCCATGGCCATCATGGTAGAGAGTATGGGGGCAGACAGGTGGCATGGCACTGGAGCAGTAGCTGAGAGCTTACATCTTACCAGTAAACAGCAGACAGAGAGAAAGAGACTGGGCCTGGCCTGGGCTTTTGAAACCTCAAAGCCTAACCCTAGTGACACACTTCCTATTCCTTCCCCCAAACAATTCCCCCAGCTAGGGACTAAGCATTCAAATCTATGAGCCTGTAGGGGCCATTCTCATTCAAATCACCACACCAACCAACCTGAAATCACCAGGAAAAGAAGGTGGCTACTTGGTAGCCTACTTGGCTGTAGGAGACCTGGAGAAGAGGGTGCAAGACTGTGCTCTGCCCTACCCAAATTCAACTGGTAGGATCCTACTGCACAGTGGCACAAGGTTCTCAAGAAAAGTCATTTAGATCTATCATTGGCTTTCCCTCAAGGTGCTTTAAAAGTATTTGGGTATGAGGAAAATTAGGAGCCACACATCCAACTACACATGAGGAGGACGAGATGGCTGGTAAGAGTCCAGGTCTCTGGAACCCTGTTTAGAGAGTGCAGCTTCAGTGGGAGGGAGTGTGGTCACTGCCACTCCTCTCCTGGGCCCTTTTCCAAGATTCTGAGCCCAGAGTCTTGGGACCTCTGAGTGTCTGCCCACAGCTGGTGTCACACATTCCTGCTTATCTCTGCTTTGATCTCTGCACTGAATTTTTTTCCATTTGATGTTCAAAGGGTTATTTTACTTTTAATATTTGATTAAAGTGAATTGTAAAATGTGCTTTGTTAAAAGGAGGAATCCTATGAGTTCTGGAGAGCTTTTTTTAAAAAATTTTTTATAGAAAACATATCTTCCTCGGCTTCTTTAGGTGAAGTCTACAGAGACGCAGATTATGGCTCATTCTTGACAGCACAGAGTCTGTGAGTTTCGACTACAGTTCTTGAATGTTTCATAACCTGGGATGATTACAGAACCTAAGGCTGGGTGTGTGGCCCATGTCTGTAGGAGGATCAAGAGTTCAAGGCCAGCCTAGGCAACATAGCAGGACCCTTTCTCAAAACAAAACAAGACAAGTAAAGATCCTGAAGATCTAGAGAGATCTCATTATTCCCTAATACTAGTTCCATGTTTTGTCTTTTTTTTTCTTTTTCTTTTTGGTGGTGATGGTTGAGGATGAAAATGTGGTAGGGATTGGAGTTGAAAATGTGCCAAGTGTGGCAATTTTTAAAAATGTCTTAAAGAAAAATCTGCTTATACCCTAATGACATTTGGAGATGAATGAACTTTGGGGAAGGTAACTGATCCCTAAGTTTCTGACTTCTAATGAGCTGTTAACAAAAGTATAGTCTATTATTCCAATTTGCTCCTTGGGGCAGAGCTCCAGGGAGCTCCCTTTCAGGGGCCTGTGTTGCATGTAGGCCCAGGTTCCTCACACTTCTGACAGTTCTGTAATGTTTACGAGCTGAGCAGCTCATGAAGCTACTTTCTTGAAAACAATTGTTAAAGCACACTATAAAATTGTTTCTTCAGTTTAATAGGACTGTTAGACCATAAACATGCTTGTCCTCATCAGAAAAGTGGCTCGTTTACAATTAATGCAAACATATTTTTTTTTTAAATTTTGAAAAAAAACCCTCGGAACTGAAAATATAATTATATCATTTCTCCAATTTCCTTTCCTCCATACAGCCCCTCCCATGTACCATCACTTACTCTGTCTCAAATTCATGGCTTTGATTCCTTTAGTTGTTGAAGTTGTTGAAGACAAGATACATATATATATAATATATGTATGTATGTATATATACATATGTATGTATGTATATATTTTATTAATCTTGATTTGTTGCCTTCTGTATTGCCTGATTGTCATTTATTTAACTGAGTAAGGCCTAATGATGTCAGCACACTTACCTGATCTATAGCTTAATACAAAGTAAAGGGAGTTTAAAGTCACTACACATATTTGTGTGTGTGTGTATGTGGTCCTTATGTGCCACTGTCCAGTGCTGAAGTTAGAGGACAACTGTGGGTGAGTCCTTGCCTTGTTTGGGACAGAGGTCCTTATCTGTTTGCCACTGCTTACGCTAAGCTAGCTGGCCCTAGGGCTTCCAGAGATCCTCCTGCCTCCCCCTCCCTGCTTGCCTTAGAAGCACTGAACTTTATGTGGGTTCTATAGATTTGAAGTTAGCATCTTTCTCATCAGCCTATACTTATTTTTACAACAAAAAAGTTGACACATCTATTTTGTCATGCAGCCCCCTGTTTGAGCAGGGAATCCTTATCTATCTCTGAGTTGGCCTATCCCCATAACATTGAAGGACATTGTCTAGAAATGAAGGGATGGTAAACAAACAGAAGTCATGGAGTGCTTCATCTTAGTAAGTAGTTCCCAATTTATCTTCACAGAACTTCTTCCAAGACTGCCAACCAGTGGGAAATGGACTAAATTTAAACTTCAGCTCCCACTTCCCTGTTTGTCTTTCTTTCTTTCTTTCTTTCTTTCTTTCTTTCTTTCTTTCTTTCTTTCTTTCTTTCTTTCTTTCTTTTTGATGAGGGGACTCTAATGAGCAGGAACAAAAGGCAGAAAAAAATGGCACAGAACTCCTTTAAAACATACATCTAGAGTCTGGAGAAATGGCTCAGCAGTTAAGAGAACTTTCTACTCTTACTGAGGACCTGAATTCAGTTCCTACCATCCACGTGGAGGCTCATTTCCAAGGGCTCTGACTTCCTTTTCTGGCTTCCAAAGGCACCAGGCATGCACTCCTACACATAAAATACAAATAAAATATTTAAGAAAATATCTCTAAACAGACTTTCAATCCTGGCTGAGATGGAGGAATGTCGTTTCTCTCCGGTCCTTACTACATTGGTTAAAATACTTGGATGTAACATGGTGAGTGAACATCAGAACCAGAGTGTGAAAGAAGGCAGCCTCGCTACTGCCTTTCCTATGTCCCAGAGACTGTGCTGGCATGTATGCCAACACAGAAAAATAAACCAGAACCAGCCCTCCAGTTTTCCCAGTCCAGGGAAACTGATGGACATTGTGGAGCAGTTAACCCTGAGCAGCAGTATTCACACTCACGTGTGCATGGAGGATTGCTCAAGAGAAGTCATACTCTGTGTTGTAAAACCAAACCTCAACATGTTTCAAAGAGTCACATCAAACAGTAGGAAATCTCCAAACACTAGAAAGTACATTTTGCAATGATCCTTAGGTGCACGGGAGGTGGGGGGGATTCCAAGGTGAATGATGAACTTGGAGCATTGCATGGAAATAAGTACACCACAGGTTTGAATGGGAGAGTTATAGCACTAAGTGCTTGGACTTTAAAAAGGAAAACTTTCAAGCCTAAGTCTCTGTCTTTGGAAAGGAGGAACAATGTCAAGGCAAACAGAGCACACTGAAGTAAAGGTAGAAGCAGGAGTAAATGGAACTGAAGGGCAGGGCATGCAGCTCAGTGGCAGAGTGCTCCACTAGAGAATGTCTGAGGTTAGTTCTTTCCCAGGTACCAAAACCAACCAACCAAAGCAAAGGACGATTGAAAGAGACTGAAAGCAACAACCAAAGAGCAGAGAACATTGACCAAATAAAACTTTGGCTTAAAAAAGGACAAATAGTTCATGAACTTCTGGCAGAGTGAAAGGGAAGACACAGAGGACACAGACACTGATGTTCAGAAGCTCCGGAAGTGACCTGCACACTCTGCATGAGAGTGAGGATTGAGAGTGCTGTGTACAGCTTTACACATCTTCCTACTCAGTATCTTAAGAAACAATAGATCCAAGTACTTAACACTCACCAGTTAGTAGCTTGGTTGGAGGAGTGTTTGTCTGGCATGCATGGATCCCTGGGCTCCCAATCCAACAGCACACAGTTGTAGTGATAGGGAACTCATGCCTCAAATCCTCACATGCAGGAGACTGTGGCAGCTTAGGAAGCAAAGGCAGGAGAATCAGAGGCTAATATGAAGTTGGAGGCCAGGCTGGGTCACATGAGATACCCTTTCAAACAGAGAAATGGGAGATTTTGTTTGTTTGTTTGTTTGTTTTTGTTTCTTGAGATAGGGTTTCTCTGTGTAGTGTAGTTTTTGGTGCTTGTCCTGAATCTCACTCTGTAGACCAGGCTGGCCTTGAATTCACAGAGATCCACCTGTTTCTGCCTTCTGGGTGCTGGGATTAAAGGTTTGCACCACCACCGCCTGGCTGGGAGATCTTTGAGAATAAAGCTTAAAAAGTGTTGGAGATATGGGACCTAGGCCTCTATGCTCAGTATGGTAAATTTTTTTTAAAGGACAACAAAAAGCATAGTTCAATCTCAAAGAACTGGGGCTCTCGGGCTAGCTAGCCCAGACAACCTGGGCCAGATTCAAACCAGTGAGAGACCTTGTTTCAAAACAGAAGGTGACACATGTGAAGTGTATTCCAGCACACATACACACATGCACACACACACACCACACACACACACACACACACACACACACACACACACACACACACCCTAAGGGGGGGAAAACAATAGATGACTAAAATGCCAAGATGAAATTGATAATCTGAGTAGTCCAATAATGACTAAAGAAAACAAATTTGTAATTAGAAGTACCCCAAAAAGAAATCTCTGGGCCCAGATAATTTCATTGAGAATTCTAAAGTTCATTTAAAGAATTAACACTGATTACAAGCAATCTCCTCTAGAAAACAGAAGAGAAGATATCATTCCCAAGTCATTTTACGAATCCAGTGTTCAGACCATGAAAAGTACACATGGGGAAATGCAGAACACAGTGTCACAAGGTTGGCACCAAAGTCCTGAATGAAATATTCACAAGTCATGTCCATCAAGATGTTGATGAATTATGTACTCTCATCCAATATGATCTTTTCTAGGTATGCAATAAATAACAATCAATATCCATGTATCAATAAACTAAAGAAGAGACATGATGGGCATAGCCATTTGTGATAGACACCATAGCTATTTGTGAAAAAATTCTCAGTCAGCTTTTTGCATTTCACATGAATCTGCTTGGGGCGGGGTGCTTTCCCCCTAAGTGTGAAATGTAATGGTTATCATCACACCTTCTTTCTTCCAGCCCCTGCTGTGAGCCCTGAGAACAAAAGGCATGCACAGAGAAGAAAGAAAGAAAACAATCCTCTCTGCCCATGGTATAGCTGTCTAAAAAAACAAAAACAAAAACAAAACAAAACAAAGAAATCCCAAGGACTTTACATAAAACCTCCTGGAGCCAATAAGTGAATTCAGCAGTATTACAATATCCAATAGCAACATAAAAATCATGTCCATATACCAATACAGAATTTGTGGCAATAAGAGTAAAATTATACAATATTTGGCCACTCCAAGAAAATGAAATACTTAGATATATGCTTAGTACAATAGCACAGAATGTGTGTCCTAACCTAGTTAAGTGGGAAACTTTGTTTTCATAAGTTGGAAAACCCGCCACAGTAAACGTCAATGCTCTTCCAAGTGGTTTAACAGTTTTATGAAATCCTTATAAAATCCCAGCAGGGGCTTTTATTATTTATTTATTTATTTATTTATTTATTTGCTCACTTACTTATTGTAGGCTTGGTCTCATTTTGATTTGGAAAGGTACAAATGCAAGTACAGCTCCAGTAATATCCCCAAAGAGGAAAACTTGGCAAGGAATCCATGCAGTTCTGAGTACTGGAGAGCCTGAGGAACTGTGGCGGGGCACTACCAATGGAGAGGCAAGTATGCAGACTAGCGGAATAGAATAGTGAGTTTCAAGATAGGTCTGCACAAGAACTCAGCCATGATTATCTTTTATTTTTGTTTAATTTTTTTAATTAAAATATTATTCTTATCTATTTGAAAATTGCATGCAAGTATACAGAGTTCTCGATTATATACACCCGTCAATCCCAACCCCAACTCCATGCTGGGATTCCTCCCCAGTCATATCTCTCTCCCAATATATGTCCTCCTTTATAATCAATTAATTATTAATATTTAAGAAATACAAGGAAGATTTTGTTGGCGTTTAGGAGGAAGAACAATAGGGCAGGCAATTTTGATATCTCTGATGCAGCTGGGAGGAGGGAGCTGGAGGAAAGACAGAGAAAAAGAAAGGGGGCAGGCTCAGCACTGTCAGTCTGGGAGCAGCTTCCCAGCAGGGTTGTGGCAGAGTTCAACCAGTTTTTAAAAACAGATGGAAAGCAATTCGGTAGTGAAGCAAAGGGATGTCAATCAAAGTCTCCGACTTGCACACAGCTTCGCACAAAATGGGTGGGAAATGTGAGCGTCTTGACAGCCTGAAGCTAGAAGGAGAGCTCCTAGCACTAACACCCAAAGCCCAAGTCATGAAAACGAAAATAAATTAGGAGACGAGACTGCGAATTACAAGACTCCATGAAGACAGTGAAGGGATGAGCTCTCTATTCAGAGAAAAAAAAAATCTGTGATCCTGTTCTTCATGAAGGATTTGGATCTGGAACACATGAATAACCTCAAAATTCAGCCATCACCAAGAAGTCAGTTTCCAGTCTTCAGAGTGAAATATTTGAGAACTTTTGTGCTCTATTTTAATATTGACTACAGCTAGTCAGCTTCTAGGCTGGATTCATGATCAGTCTGAGGGATAACCTCATGTAGACTCTGTTCTTTTTCTGTGCCTCATTCAGAGGCCCCAACCCTTTGCAAAATGGTTTCTTTTAAGGTTGCTTTGAGCCTGACTGGTGTGTTGGTGGGAGACAGAGTTTTGAGTACACTAGTAGGGAAATTCAGGACCTAGGATTTTGTGTTCTAGTGAGTGGCATACCCCATTTCCCCCCATCCAGCTTTCCTGTTTCTAAATTCACTCTGTGTTTTTACTAACTGGAGAGACTGCAACGGTTTGTTTCTGAGATTCCTGAAATATGCTTGGTGACTGCCTCAAGCGTACGGATTGCTGTTGATGTTTGCATACATATGTTCATCCCTGGGGATCAACCTGATCATAACTTTGACTCAGTTTCTTGTTGGATAGAAATCAAAATGGTACATGGTAAATATTCATTAACAAGCTTGAACTGCAAGATGAGGAATAGAACCACTTCAGTGCCAGGAAATTTGCTTTTTTTTTTTTTTTTTCTCTCCAATGAGGCTACCGTCCTGAATTTTGCTCAGTAGCAAAATAGAGAAACTAATACGGTGTTCATTTTCCTCCAAATTTCAGGTCTTCATTGCTCTGACATGGATGATTGTTGATGTATTAACTCTGTATGGGAACAGCTAGTTGTATTCTGCCTCATTCTGAACTGGAAAGCATTTGTAATAGTACACACCAGGAACAGGCAACGACTTTTTTCTCAGTGTGAAGCTCAAAGACCTTGAGTTCAGCTCTCCAAGCCACATGGTTTCCCTGGAACCAGTTTTAATCCTGTCCTGAAATCATCCAATTTTGAATTGAGAGGCTTGTGAGAAGAACACTTAGGACAGTGTGCTGATCGGGTGGGAAGACTTATTGTTGCCTGATGGGCACCACCCCCAGCTGACATATGTAGTCCTAACTGGAGGCCTAACTTCATTTAAAAATAATTCTGCATTAGTCTTTGACAGTCTCATACATGCATTTTGATCATGTTCAATTTGTTCCCTACTCTCCCAACTTACCCCCTCCCTAACTCTAGAGCCTCCCTTCCCAGTATATCCCCTTTCTACTTTTGTGCATTTAAAAAAATATATATAGAACCCACTGAATTCTATTAGGGTTGCTTGTATGTGAATGGTGTGTGTGTGTGTGTGTGTGTGTGTGTGTGTGTGTGTGTGTGTGTTTGCTGGATCCTGGGTAACTTATCAGTGGCTACTTCCCTGAAGAAAATGACACCCCTCCACTCAGCAGCTATTAATGGCAAATAGTGCCTCTGCTAGATGTGGGTCCTCACGTGTTCCTCCTCATTCGTGATGGAAATATCGATTGGTCTGGAATTTTATAGGTCTTGTGCAAATGACCATAACTGCTGAGTTAATGAGTCCAGTGGCCCTCTTGCATCCAGAAGACCACATTTTGTAGCATTTCTCCTCATCTTTCTGCTCATATGTTCTTTTTTGCTCACCTCTTTGTCTATGTTTCCTTTATGTTTGGTGGTCTGTTTAGGACTGAGCATGTAATAGCTACTTAGTCTCAGCATTTTGACCAGCTAAAAATCTCTGCATTAACTACTACTCACTGCAAAAAGAAGTTTATCAAACCAGTTGAGAAAAGCACAATAATCTATTAAGAAGATAGTTTGACAACATGTCTATTTAGCAAAAAAAGAAAAAAACCAAATAACAATGATGAATCCTCACTGTAGCAGGTTCCCTTCTAGGGCCTATGACCTCCCTAGGCATGAGATTTTGAGTAGGTTTACAGTGTCAGGCATGAACTTCCTCCTTTGTAGTGGGCTTCAAATCCAATTTTTAAAAAGTCATTGGCTATCCACATAACATTCGTGCCACTATTACACCAGTGGGAATATCTTGCCTGCCAGGTCAATATTATAGCATGCAGGCAAGGATCAACACTGGCTGAGCATATTGATCCCCTTCTCCCTGAAGCCTACCTAGATAGCACCTTCTGGCACTTGAATGTTATCTAAGAAGGAGGAAGTTTTGAGGTCAGTTCTGGCTTGATTTCTCTGTGTCCTATAACCAACATGTATATTGTCTTTAGCCATTGGTGGGAAACCGAGAGCAGTAATGATAAATGTATTATTCTGAGGGTCTCTGCCAGTCCCATGCCCCAAACCCATAACTCATATGGAAGAATCAGTGGATAAGAATAAAAATTAAATGTGGGGAGAAAAACTTAGTTTTGAATAAATACCTCCTTATGAGGTATTTAAAAAAATAGTGTGGGATGCAAACAGAGAAACCACAGCAAGGGTGGTGTAAATCAGTGGAAGACAGGGGAGTCCAGCAGCAGATATATTCACTGTGGGATTCTGGCAATTAGCAGAGACGATGCTTTAAAGTCTGAGGCACAAGAATAATCTAGGTTTTGGCTGAAAACAATAGGGTTTTAGTTTTCCATTTCTTGTATAAAACATCAAATGAGGCAAAGGCTTGAGCATTTTTAAAAGAATTGAAGGAAATACAGGAGAATTCAATACAGCTTGAGTGTGTGTTATTTCTGGAATAGAAACATGGACTGTCTCCTTCTCTTCCTTTATATACCAAGCTGTCCTGGAGCTCACTGTGAAAAGATGGCCTCATCCCCACAGGGCTGGAGTTACAGGCCAGCACCACCTCCCATCTTTCTTTACCACCCCCTTCCCTCTCTTATTTTAACAAAACACCAATATAAAGAAAAGAGCTAAATTAAAAAATGAGTCAAGAATTGACATTATCAGGGCAAAGTTGTGGCAAAAAAAAAGACTCCTAGACTCCTGGGCACAGCAGACAAACTATAGAGGAAACATAGATGGTGATGCTGGAGTAGCCGTTCGTAGCTTCAGGTTGCTTAGAGACACAAGTCAAACCAGAAGGGCATGCCCTTTGGACCCAGCATTGCCAAGACTATGTAGGAAACACACTTTTGAAAACCATCTACAGGCAGGCATCTGTAAGGGGCTGATCCTGCACAATACACAGCACATTTAACAGCTATATCTTTTTAGGCCAGAAATTGTGTTCAGTGAATTTTACTCTAAAAACCTTTGTGCAGTTGTTGCCAAGATGGTGACTGTGCCATTGTTTAGAACAGTGAGAAACTGCTAAGTACCCAGATGCCCCACAGTGAGAAAGCAGCTTAAGTGCTCATGGGCACTTTGATAAAGGTGGGCATTGTGCAGCCGTTCAAAAGGACACGGTGCCTACATCCACGTGATACAGTCTACAAATATTAGCAACACCTTTTGCAGAGTATGAATGTAAGCTTGGTAAGAGTGTGTATGGAATTGGCCAGGTCCAGGATATTAGATAGAAATTTGCATTATGTGTTTGATTCTTTTGGAGGGTGTCAGGGAGTCTTAACAGTCATATTAGTTCTACCACTCAGATGAATTACTTTTCTGTGATGGGGACAGAAACACAGAACAGCAACCACTGTACATCTTGTACTTCTCAGTATTTGGTACAATCAGTTGAGCTGTATAGAAAATTGAATGCTTCTTTCTTTCTTTTCTTTTCTTTTTTTTTTTTTTTTTTTTGAGACAAGGTTTCTCTGTGTAGCTTTGGTGCCTTTCCTGGAACTCACTCTGTAGCCCAGGCTGGCCTTGAACTCACAGAGATCCTCCTGCCTCTGCCTACCACATGCTGGGATTAAAGGTATGCATCACCACCACCCAGCTACCTTTTTTTTTTTTAATTTGAGATTGGAAAACTCAGTTGTCCCATTCTAGCTCTGGTCTTTGTGCTACCACAAATAAAGCTAAAGACATCAAGTAGCAAGACACAGTCTATATGCAACTTGCTAAGTGTTGGGTACTCATTTATGACGTCCATGGACATGTGAACACACAGGGATACACACACTGGGTCCTCAGCTCCATGGGTTAAGCACTATTGTTATCTCATTTTCTGGGTGAATAAACTGAGGCACCTAGTATTTTGTTTTTACACCTGGAAGTTAGATCTATAGTCTGTTCTTGGCCTTGGCTGTGGGGTGTCCTGTTATCTCTGTCTTCCCAATAGTTCTAAGTAGGCATCTATGCATGATGGGGAATTTAAAAAGATTCCTTATAGCCTATCATTTGTAAAATGAGACTTGGGAACGAGAGAGGGCACTGTTAGTGCTGGGCTGGGGCAAGGGGGAAATGAGCTCAGGCTGTCTGGAAAAAGTGGAACCAATACTAACTGTTATTGTTAAGTACAAACCTCCTGTCAATTAGGGTGAATTTCTTTAACCAACACATTAGGAGTCATCCTGTGAAGAGTGAAAAGCAGGGACAACACAGGCAAGTGGGGACTGTTGGTGGCCACAGGTGGCACTGGGATCTTTCTGGAACATTAGTGTGAGAGAGGGGAAGCAGGAGATGGACTTGCAAAGGGACCCCATACTCTGTGGCTGTTGTGTGTATTAGATGCAGGGGCACCTTGAAAGCCTGTTTCAGGGTGTTTCCCTGCCAGAGACATGGGTCTCCACTGCACAATTCCATTGTTTGTTTGGAGAAGCCCTCTGGTCCTGTCTTCCCATTTTCAGCATCTTCCTCCCTTGTTCGGCCAGCATAAATTTAACCCCATGTCCACATTTACTTCATGCCAAGCTCAGTGTTAGCTCCTTGGCTTGGAACTTAGATGGACAAGGTGAGGGCATGAGTCATTTGATGGGACCTGAGGGTTGTGTGAGAAAACTCAGATTGATTTGCAGGAGGATGGCTTTGTTGGCAAGTAGATTAGAAATAGGGGAGTCAGATCTCAGAGAGACAAATGAGTTGCCTGTGTAGACATGGAGGCAGTAGATGGTCAAGTCTCTGTTCAGAGGTTGTCTGGAGGACATTTCTTGTTTGCACCTCTTGTATTTTCTAAAGATATGAATAGACTTTAACCCATTTTCCTGTTTCTATTTATAAATTCCTTTAATTTTTTCTTAATACATTTTCTATTCTACTTTTCTGTGGTTATGATCTGTACATACAAAGTATTTAGTATTTAGAAGCACCTGGTCAGTGAGACAAACCACACCTCACGCTGCCAGCTACTTCAGCTACTTCAGCTGCTCCTTTCAGCATCTTCCTCCTGGCCAACTTCAGGGATAGAAAATGAGTAAATTGACACTTTAATCCATACACCAAATATTACTGAAAACAGGCTGACTCCAACTTCATCTCTATTTCCCAGTAACAATACTGGAGTAACTGAATACTATCAGCAAGTAAGTGATTTTGGTCAACAAAGGTTAGGCTGTCCTGGCCTTGGAAAAAGTCCTTCTGTCTGTCTGTCACTTCTAGCACAAGTGGACACAGAAATGAGGAGCAGAGTTGTACTTATATCTCAGGTGCTGCTGTTGCTTGAGAGAAGCCTGCTTAGTTTCTGTGGATTCTTCCTGACCTAGTGTAACATGGGATGACAATGATGATAACATGCCTGTGGAACAGGGCCTTCTGGTCCAGGTGAGGTCTGTCTTCCTCCTGGTTCTTGGGGAACTGTTCCACATGAAAGAGCCACACCAAATACTGATGAGGGATGTGTGTGTGTGTGTGTGTGTGTGTGTGTGTGTGTGTGTGAGAGAGAGAGAGAGAGAGAGAGAGAGAGAGAGAGAGAAAGAGAGAGAGAGAGAGAGAGAGAGAGAGAGAGAGAGAGAGAGAGAGAGAGAGAGAGAGAGAGAAAGAGTGCTTGGATCAGCTTGTCATAGCCCTAAGGCTAAATTTGAGTACCCACATTTGATAATTACCTTCCAGGACTATTAAAATCAAACTAGATAGAATCAGCTTAGTTAGTAGCCCCAGCTACTCCAATTCTAGCTACTGAGGTGGAAATTGCTTTATCTTAGGAGTTTGAGACCAGCCTGAGCAACCTAGCAAGGCACTATCTTAAAAACAACAACAACAAAACAGTTACAACAAACAACCCATGCCATTAGAAAGCATCACATATGTAACCCTAGTCTCTTTCTTCCCCTTCCTTATGTTTGTTGTGTTGAATATTAATGACCCCTTTCTCTATTATGTGATACATTGTGATCTTTCATGGGCACACAGAATTGAGTCTTAGGGTATGAATACTCAGGGAGTCAGGAAACATGCACAGTGAGAGATGCATCAATCTACCCAAAGACTGAAGTTTGTCTCCTCCCAGTTGCTGCTGTAGAATCTCACTTTGGGAAGAGATTCCTTTAAGTCAGAGTTATGGAGTAAAGATGAAGCATGGGCTGTGGCAACAGGCAGCCGCACTTTCTGAGATTCAGTCCTTGCCATTTATGAGCTCAGTGTTAAAAACAGCCACACCTGGCTTAGTGCTCATTTCTGGACAATATTTAGTATTAGCTTGTTGGGTCTTTTAAGTAGGTTTCAGCCTAAAAGGAAATTGTAATTATCTCTGAAGACAAGAAGTCAGGGATGAGGCTGTCTTGGGCATATCCAGTTTATTTGTTAACACATGCAGGACCCTTTACTAAGTTGTTAACCTGTCTCCAGTAATTTCTCTTCCAGAAGTCCACCACAAAGACTTATTGGACTCAGAGACTTGGGCTCAGAGTCCTCATTTTAGTAAGAAATAGTAGAATCCAATGGTTGATTAGTAATGCAAACAGAAAGGATATGCTATTACACAGCAGTAAAAGTGAATGCCTACATTAAAACCGTTTCATGGTGGGAGAATGCTCATGTAATGTTAAGTGAAAAAGTAGGATATGAAATTGTAGGCATAGGTCTGAATAAAATGAACCCTCACCATAATAATGAAATATGGCACATTTGTAGAGCCTTAAGTACATTAAAATACAAATATTTCATCAAAATAGGTTGGAAGAAAATATGTGTTTTATTTTGTGTCCTCCTTTGCCCTTTCCCAGTTTCTTTAGTTTTTCTCTCCCCCCTCCTTGTCCTATATCCATTTATTAAGAACACACACAGTAGCAGGTGGCCAGAAGAAGGTTCTCCTATTGACCAGCAAAGCTCTTATGTTCCTTGATGGGAATATTTTCATTTGCATGGCCAAAGAGACAAGCACATCTAGCTTCACTGCTGTCTGGTTTTGCAGTAATCTCATTTTCCATGTTCAATGTTTTATGGGGATCCTTCCACCCGTGTTCTAATCATACCTGCCCTGGGGTGTGGTGAGGTAGTGTTATCCTTCTGAAACATACTGCAGACTACAGACACTCAAGCATGCATGCATGCACGCACGCACATACAGATTGCTTTCGCAACCAAATCAACCAAATGTCCTGAATATAAGCCTAGAGGATACAGGAGTACCATGGCTCCAGCTGCTTTGTGGGAGCAGAGCTACAGGTATCCTTGTGCAGGAATGAGGCAGCACTTTAGAGATGCATGTTCTTCTTGGAGGCCTGAGGCTGACACAAGAATTAGAGAGAAAATCCCCAATGTTAATCCACAGGTCAAGGACACACTTCTCTGTCTGTCCTCATAGAGACATCTGCTTTTTCCCAACAGAACTGGTCACTGCCATAGATTGCTTTGCTGATCAAACAACTTTGGCTCCATTTCCTTCCCTAGTCAAATCAGTGGTCACTTAGTCACCCGTTTGTTCAATCATCATTCATTGAGAACTTGCTATCTCATTCCCATGTAGACTACAGTGAATGATGAGGATGTGGATCTATATTCTAATCACTTGTAGCTGAGGGCATGTAGGCTGCCTAAGACCAAAGATAGTGGTGGCATGAAGTCTTGTCCCTTAGTGACACACACCTGCCTCATTCTCTGAAATGGCTAGGGATTCATGACAGATGTTTTGCTTTAGGTCATAAACTGTCCTGTCCTGCTGACCCACAGACCTTTAATTCCCGACCCAGGATTGTTTTATTTTACATGCCCTGTATGGTTTGTGCAGAGGATTACCCACGTAAGTAACCTTGCAAAACGTTTCAACTGAACTCCAGAGGAAAATCACCTGATACAAATGTGTAGCTAACAATTTCTGAAAGAGTGGTTCTCAAGACGGCCATTTCTGTCATGTTTTATTATTTCCTTCCCTGTAAATGGTTGGGTAGAGGAAATTCCCTTTAACCAAGGTTAAAACAAAGAATAAGCTGTGGCTTACAATTTTATAATTTATGGTTCATCTTTGTATTTAATGGAAAAAATAACATGATATAATTCTACCTCATGTAAGCAGCTTATTAAACATGTAATTCATTATGTTATTTGGTTAAATGTGTAAAATTAGTTATTTTAGCCACCTTTCAGTGTGGAATTCACCATTATTAGCACCACTGTCTGTAATTCTTGTCACCATATGAAACAAAAACGTGACCAGCCAAGCGGCTCTTCCCACTCTTCTCTCAGCTCACAGCAGTCACTGTTCTGTATATATTTCTGTGATTTTGGCTGCTCTAGGCACTTTAGACAGATGGAATGACACAACATTTGTCTCTGTGATTGGCTTATTTTCTCAGCAAAAGGCCTTCAACTTTCCCTGTATTATGGAGTGTCTTAGAATTTTCTTCTGTTCTAATTAATGTTGGTTAAATATTACTTTCTGTATATGAACCCTGTTTTGTTGTGTTTCCCATCCATCTACCTGGCTTGCTTCAACATTTTAGCTGTTGTGCGTGGACATAAAAACACAAATACCTCTTTGCTTTATTTTTTTCTTTTTCTAAGTATCTTAAACATCTAAGTCGTCAAACCATTTTACATCAGTTTTTGTATATCCTTTTGGTAAGGGCACAACTTTATTCTACTACAGGTGGATGGTCAGTTTCCCCAGCAGCATTTGTTGACAACACTGACCCTTTTTCAAACATTCAGTAGTCTTGACAACCTTCAGAAAAATCATTTGCACACTGTAATGATCAGTGTTATTCAACCGGGAGATGGATGGATCTCTGGGCCTGGCTGTAGGTAATTATTTTGATTATATTAATTGAGGTAGAAAGGCCCATCCACTGGAGTTGGCACTATTCCTTAGGCAGGAGTTCCTGGACTATGTAAGAGTGAGGGGAGTGAGCTGAGTTCCCACATGCAAGCTTTCATTTCTCTGTTTTTATGAGCTTTGCTATAATGTGATCAGCTGCTTCAGGCTCCTGATGACTTCCTGTCTATGACTTCCTGTCATCTGGAATGGGAATTAAAAGAAAACCTTTCTCTCTTAAGTTGCTTTGGTCAGGGTGTTCTGTCACAACAGCAGGAAAAAAAAAAAAACTAAGATGTCACATCTGGTTTCTTTTATAGTTCGTACTCTATGTTTTTTTCTTCCTTAGTTAATTCCGAAGTATTTTATTCCATTGATGCTATTGTAAATGAAATCATTCAGATTATTATTGACTGTATCCTGCCTCTTTGCTGAGTTCATTTATTTGTCCAGTACTCGCCACCCTGTATGTGTGATCTTCAGGGGTTTCCACACCTGAGATCGTGTCATTTTCACACAGCAATGTGTTCATTCAGATTTTATGGCCTTTTTGTTTCTCCCCTCTTTATCCTAGCTTTGTTCCTGATTTTAGATGGAGAGTTTTCAATCTTTCAACATTGAGTATAGTGCTCACTATAGATTTTTATGTGTACTTTTATTAAGTAGCTTTTATTTTGTATGGATCCTCAGAGGTAATGGAAGTATAGGTTAATGAATAATTATTCTGAAAGTTAGATTGTAAAGAGAAGCAGCCATGGATGTGATGTGTGTAGGTGAGTGTCTGTCTGTCCACTCCTCCAGTCATTTCTCAGCCTGTCTGGACATAGGGCACTTCCATCTCAGTTATAATAGAAATGAAACTTGGGGTGATAAAATAATCTTTACAGGCTGAAAGTGTGACTGAATAGTAGTGGATAGAGTAGAGGAGAAAGGGTAGCTCTGGTTAAGAGAGATTTAGGTTCCATGACAGATAAGAGAATTGTCTTTTACTGAGTATCTAGAGTGGCTTGGTGTCCCACAAGTTTTTACTAGTCACGAGGAGAGTATTTTAAAAAATAAGTCTATATTTTACAACTTAAGTGAGTTCCTTTTCCCATATGCAAGACATAGAACAGCAGCCAGTTTATTTCTGGAGATATGTGGCACCAACTTGCATCAAGCAGGTTTTCATTTTTCAGTAAGGATAGGTTGAGGCTAGGCATGTAGCTCAGTGACAGAGTGCTTGTCTACGGCGCATAAGGGCCAAGTTCCATCCTCAGCACAGGAAAAAAAAGAAACGAATGAAAGAACTAAAAGACTGGACAGGCACATTCTAAATGCTGCTGATGAGGATGGGATCTTTATTCTTACTGTTAGCGGCAATGGGTAATGGGTTAGGGACCTAGGTCTTTTCCGCATCTCTCCCCACAACATTCTACCTTACATTGATGGATCTCGTAGAACTTAGTCTTATTTGATGATCTATTAAAATTTCATGCTGACCTTTTTTACGAGCAAATCAGCATAATCAGCACATGAGTATCACCACTAATTCCTCATTTTATCCACTTTTGCTGAGGAGGTAAATCTAAAACAATGGTAAGTAGTAAGCACTGTAGACTTTTCCTGTCTAGAGTCCTTTTGAAACTCTCTTCTGCATTTGCTGAGTTTTGAATGAAAACTTTGCAGTTCGTATCATGGCATAATATGTTAAGTGCATAAATAAAAATGCAGAATTTTAGAACAGAAACATGAAGAGAAAAGCCTGGTATCTTTTGGGCTGTTTTCCTGGTTTTGATGAGTTTCCTGGAAGACACAAAGGAGGCCTGGTATTGGCACCTAGCCTTGGTTTGTTCCTGTGTGTTTGTATCTACTAGCTTCCTGATATGTCTCTAGTGAGGCCCACCATCTCTGTCTAAATTCTAAAGTGAAGGTCAAGGTGGCAGTGAGGTTGCAAAAGTGTCTTAATTAATCCAAGGTTCTGACGTGGATACCATTCCAGCATAGATGGATATAAGGGGAAATATTTGTCTTGGTAGTGGGAAGAAGTTTTTGAAAAGTTGTTGAATGGCCATTGTATTAAGTGGATTTTATTTGTATGTGTTGGCTGGTATGTTTGCTTCATGTTACATTTATTACATTTTCTAGTGGTTTCTTTCATTATTTAATATATTGTGTATGTCCTACAATGACCTCGTTTTAGAACAGTGATTAATCGATACTATTTTAAAATACAAGCTTGGAATTGTTTTTATTAAAGGTGGAAAGATACTATGTTGTTCTCATGATGTTGCTGAATATAAGTGACAATACGGTAGCATAGAAAATGATGAACCCTAGAGGGCTAACTTGAGCTTGAATTTATTCATAATTGCTTAGTTAAAGGGATTTATCAGATTTATATGCTATAGGTGCATGACGCTAGTTGCTGTTTATGCAGGTCCTATGAGGAAAGTATTTTGCTATCAATACTATTTTATTGATAAAGAAGTTGAAGTACAGTTGCATTAGGTAATCTGTCCCATGTCATACAGCCATCAGCCATCAAGTCATGTATGAGACCAAGAAAAATATTCTACATACATAAAATAACCACAAAATGGTAAGGACAAGAAATGTTGGCAATGCTTTGCCTGCATTTGCCACCTGCATGCCCATGGCCCTGTGCAGGAATGTGGCTTCTGCAGCTGTTTGTTTCCACACAGTCATGTTTACCCAAAAGGCTGTTGGGTATTTCCTGGGAAACTATTGTTTCATTCTGTCTTACTGCTCCAGATCTTCTGATTCACAGTTTGTGGATGTTGGAATTTGAGGAGATGAGACACAACTAACAGATGAACAATATGTATATTCAGCTTATATTGTTAAAATGCTCAGCTGCTGAGGAATTCAGTGTATTTAGACTACAGGCTTTTTCTGAATTTTGATTTTGGTGTATTTTGGTCTGCCTTCCTGAGCAGTAGTCACTCCTTGGCATAGTTTGAATAAGCAATGTCTTCTGTGGGTTAATGTGTTTGAACACTTGGTCCACAGCTCCTAGTGTTTTGGAAATGTGTTGAACCCTTTGGACGTTCAGCATAACAAACAGATTCAAGGACATAGGGGTGGGGCTTGAGGGGTCTAGGTCTCTACTTTTGACTTGAGCTCTCTCTGCTTCCGAATCAGTTGAAATGTAAATATGTAACCTTGTCCTGCTGCCACCATGGAGTTGGTCCCACTGCTGCACCTTCCTCATGGTGATATACCGTATCACCTGAACTGTATGCCAGAGCAAGTCCTTCTCTTATGTTGCTTCTTTCGTATATTTGGATAAATGACAAGAACAGTTACTAATACAGAAAATCCACACCAGGAGTGAGGCCATTGCCAGTATAAGCAAGACCATGTTGCTAATGACAGGTCTTAGGAAATGATTTGTAAGAGGATGTGGAAGAATTTGGATTGTGGGCTAAATAAGCCATAGAATGCTGAAAGTATAGCTTAATGAATGACTCTTGTGGGAATACTAGTGACCAAAAATGCTCATAGAAATACAGTGGTCTAAGTAAATGGCTCAGTGGTTACAGCTCTTGCCATACAAGTATGAGGGCCTGAAATCAAATGCCCAGAAATCATGTAAACCCAGATGCAGCAGCACATGTCAGCTGTCACAGTGCTTCTCTACTGAAATAGAAGGTAGAGACAGAAAATCTCAAGAAGCTTGCAGATTAGCTGGCCTGGAGTATGTAGCTAAGAACAACAAAGAGATACTGCCTCTTCTAGGGTGGAAGATCAGGACTGACATCTGAAGCTGTTCTCCGACCTCTAGTTGAACACTGTGGCATGCACAGGCATCCACACTCACATAGATGAAGACCTACCGACATAAACGCATGCGTCCCCACATGAACATTGTACACACACATGTACTCCCTAAGATAAAAAATGAGCTGCAAAGGCAGTAAAGACTGCTCACATGGTTTTGTGGGGAACAAGGTCTATATTAGGAGCTTGACTACAAGTCATGTCACATTCTGGTAAAAGAGAGTCATGTCACACTTTGGTCATTTTCTAAAAGCTTGAGTTAAGTCTATGGATATAGTCATTCCTCTCTGCTTTTAGCTAGATTTACCATAAAAAAGAACAGAAAATGGAGTAGGAAGATGTGAAAATGTGGTTTGATAAGGAAAGGGTTGTGAGGGACTTTAAAGTTGGGGATAAAGAGAGTATCGATAGGTTATTGTTATTAAAAAGTTTAGTTTCTCTAACAGAAAATCTTGCACTTTGCACTAAGACTATACGAGTTGTACTTTGAGCGCAAGATCTCATCCATTAAAGATTCTGGAATGCCCTGTTCCATCAGAACTACCCAGGGAAATGTTTTCACAAGCTCATTCATGTAGGTTCTTAATACTGCCGAAACTGGAGTAAAAGGGGACAGGGCTACATCTTGAGTTGGCAGTAGAACATGATGTTGCCATTTCTGTAATGCTGGTTTTGTGGGCATGTGAAATGCAAGACTATAGACTCTTGGAGGCATGCATCAAGGTTGTAGAAAGTAGCTGATGCCAGACACTGTCTAACAGGCTTGGATTATTAGCACAGATTTTCTGAGTGGTCTATGCATGAAGCTATGAAGGTGAAGCCTGAATCATAGTGGAGGCTTCAGCATGTTGTTGATGGCAGGAATGTAGAGTACTTGCTGAAGAATGCTGCAGGCACTGAATGCAGCCAGATGAGAGGCCACATGTGCCACAGGCAGCAGAGCTGTAGGGATGGGACTATTGTATCCCATTGGAAACCAGATGATGCCACTCAGAGCCTTAGATACTGGTTATGGAACTGAAGGGTTTGGTGTTTGCCTCAATATATTCAGTCTTTCTTTGGCCACATCTTTCCTGGGTGGAAATGCCCCTACTCATCTTTTTTGGAAAGGAAATGTTTGTCTGTGCCTTTGTATATTGGAATTATGTAACATTTTATTTATTTTATAGGAGCTCATAGTTATAAGATTGTATATAGTCTCAGAAAAGACATTGTATTGGACTCTGAATTATGGAGCTGACTTTGAACTATTAAGACTTTGGAAGCTGGACTAGATGCATTTTGTATAACTTGATGGCCATGAGCCTGTGGAGGCCAGGGAAGGAATACTATTCTTTGAATGTTGATAAACTCATATGTGAACACTTGGTCCCAAGTTGTTGGCACTCTTGTAGTAGGCTGTGGAAACCTTTGGCTGTAGAGACAAGATGGCAGATGAAGGGCTAGAGGGGAGAGTAATAGGCCACTCCACTTCCAACCTGAGCTTTCTCAGCTTCCTTCTCCACTGAGACGTGCACAATCAGCTTCACACTCCTGCTGACATCAACAGGAGCTGGTTCTGTTGCCATGCCTTCCCTATCATGATAGACTGAGTCCCTTGAACCATGAGCAAGAATTAATTCCTCTTCTTTACATAGCTTTGTTGTGTGTTTGGTCACCACGGAGAGAAAAGTCACCAATATACGGTCATGTCTGAAAGGAACACTTTCCAAGCCTCCTAGTGGATGCCCGAAACCAAGAACATTATTGAGCCCTGTTTATGTACTATGTTCCCCCCATAGATATATACATATGATAAACTTTCACCTTCTCAGTTAAAGAAATCACTTCATGATTTTTTTTTTTTATGTATTCCACTTGACAACATCACTACTTTAATTCTCTGGGACCATCATTAAGAAAAATTAAAAAAGCAATTTTAAAACCAGTCCTGAAATACTTTGTAGTGGTTCAAATGAAAACTGTCCACACAGACTCACATATGGTCTCCAGTCGATGGCACTGTTTGTGAAGGTCATGGAACTTTTAGAATGAGGATCCTTGCTGGAACAGGTACATCACTGTGTGTGAATTTTGAATGTTTGCAGCCTTACTCCACTTCCAATTCGCTTTCCCTGCTTCCAATGTGCATGCGATCCCTCTAAGTTCTGTACCTGCTGCTATGCTTACCTGCAATTATTAGCTATCCTTCTTAAATCATAAAACAAATGTTTCCTCTAGACTTTGCTTTTGGTCATGGTGTTTTAGCACAACAACACAGAAATTACTAATATACATCTGGATAGCCCATGTGTAACCTGATGTGGCTACTGTGTTCTAGCATTAGAGCACAGTATGGAAACATTGGAGACAGCCATGATTCAACTCCCAGGCAAGGATGAGTAGTAGAACAGTGTGAGATTTTGTCATTTTTCTCCAAATAGTGAACAACTGGAAAATTATAAATTGTTTATTTCTGGAATTTTGCATTTAATATTTTCAGAGAGTGGTGAGCATAGGAAACAGAAACTTCAAACATAATGGTGTGGATTAAGAAGACCACTGTGTAAAGATGGAACTCCTCCCATGTGATGCAGGCAAGCTATGTGCCCAGTCTCCATTCTACTGTGTTAGTGAGCACCTCTGTGTGTCAGCCCTGTTCTGGCTTATAAAGTTACATCAAGGCAGAGAAAATGTCCTGCCTGGCTGGAGCTGATAACAAAAACATACATGCAAATAAAGATTCAACATGTCAGAAGGTACATATGCTGTGGAGCTGGTGGGAATGTAGGGTCAAGATGCCTGGGAGAGCCTTAACCGCTGAGGTGAAATTGGTTATGCATGTAGGAAGACTAAGGAAGAAAATAGGCATTATCTGGGAAGAAAAACACCAACAGCACAGAAACCAGAAACTGCTAAGCTTGGAGTACAGCTCAGTAGTAGAGCATTTGCTTAGCATGTGGGATACTGTAGGTAAGAGCTCCCACAATGTCAAACAAACAAACAAACAAGTAAACAAAGTGTAATCCTTTCCTTGAGAAAGTAAAGCTGGAACCGATCCACTTTGGATCCAGCCAGGAGAAAAAGTGAGATTTTAAGAAAATACAAAGCACCTCTCCTCATCATCTGTCACAGTCACAGGGGACACTGGGGCCTGGTCTTGGGAAGCTTTAGGACTCTTTAAGTAGCCTGATGGCTTCTTCTGCAGTTGCAGTCAAAGGCTTCAGGCTTCCAAAGACTCCAGCTATTAGCCTGGTGTCTTTGTCCAGCAGGACTAGAGAACTGCTTTCAGCAAGTTCTAGGTAGATCAGCAAGTATACTACAATGCTACCTGGCCTCCTCAAGTCCACGTGACCTAGGAGGGGGATGAAGAAATGATGAGTGGACAGGGACATAAGGCGAGCTATACACAAGGATATCAAGGCCTATTGGTCTATATGCATAGACCAACTAGAGGCAGGCATGCACACTGTTCTCCAGGCCAGGGAGCAGAGGGACTGGACTGCAATGGTTGCCCCTCATCTGTAGGTCTTCTAGTGGCTTGAGAGCCCTAGTGGATGTCTGAAATCTGTAGAGGTTGGCAATTATATGTTTTGTTTTTTCTTATCAATACATACCTATATTAAAGTTTAACTATAAAATATGCACAGTTAGCTATTAACAACAATGGCTAATAATAAAATTGTTATAACTGTGAAGTTGGAAAAGTTGTTTAAAATTTAGGAATTCTTGATTTCTAGACACATATTACAGACGTCTTACAAGATAAGTTTCCTGTAGTACTAATTTTGTCAAGATGTGAAAGACCCAGAAAGACCACAGAAGCAAATGAGATTCGGGAACATTACTAAATTCAGTGTGTGATGCTAGTTCAGAAAGGTACTGATGTGGCATGTTCATTAAATTGGGTTATGGTCTGTAAATTATTAATAATATGGTACTAATGGGGATTTTCTGGTTTGGATAATTTTATTTAGTCAAAAATGCTAATATTTGAGGTGAAATTTATCTTGCTGCTTTGGAGTCATGAGCTTGTTTGAACATTTTCATGTTAAGCATCAAAAAATAGCTGAAGTTATAATTAGTCCCAGTTCAGTTGTTTGAAACCACTCACAAGCCCACAGAAATCCAGACTGACTTCTGTTCACTTGCAGGGAACCGAGTCATTCTCCAGATGTCTGTTGAGTCCTTGTCCTAGGCACAGTAACAGGTACTGTGAGGACAAGGAATGATAGGAAATGGGTCTGTCTTCCCAAAGCATGCATCTCCTGATCACTCAAGGCTGAGTGTGTGCCAAGTGATCGTGAGTCCATCACAGGCTGCAGTGAGTTAAAAGAGGAGCCATTTGTCCTGTTAGATTCACTTGGCTTTGGGAAGAGCAGGCTTTCAGAACAAGTAACATTTAAAGAAGGTGGGCAGGCAACTCCTAAGCAGGAGGAGATTGTGAGTGAGGGGCTTCATAGAAGCAGAGGGACATGAACATGGGAAGCCTGATTGGCTGAATAGAACCTGGGAGAGTAGCATGACTTGCATGCGGATTGTAGCAGCTGAAGAAGTGTATATGTGTGTGTTTGGGTGTCCTGTAGATTGCTAAGGAGTTTGCTCATGATGTTGTGGTGGGGTCTTAACATGGCATTGCTTTTGTTCTTCTGTGAGTACTGGGAAGAAATTCAGGGGACACTGGCACATCTATCTTCTCTCAGTTCTTGCTCAGTTCCTTTACTCTACAGAAGGTTCACAGAGCATCAGGAACCCTGGGACTTGGAATACAGAGAGATGAAAACTAGGCGATGATCTCCTCATTCCTGGGCAGATCTATTTAGCAGTGTGCATCTCACACTCCTGGTGGCTACATCATTTTCCAGCTAAGCATTACACTTTACAAGATGACACTTCAGGATGCTTTGGTCAATGAACTGGAATGTCTGGGAGGTTTCATGGGAGCAGGGACAGTGGCTGATAGGCTACTAAGTGGCTCACATATGCACATTGCTTTCTACCTGTGAGCTCAACTCAGCATCTATATGCACAGACACCCATAAGTGTATGAAGATAATTGCTTAAATTCAACACAACTAACTCATTTATTGCAAAACTGTAGAAGATGAATGCCCAAATGTAGATTTTTTTAAAGTATGAAAATAACTACCCTAGGCAGAGTTTAGTCTAGTTAGCCCATACTTAGCATCATGTAGAATGAGAAAGCGTATCTTCAGTAGGCAGAGGATAACATCCAAAATGCTTGTATCACTTTACTATAGGTCCACTTATTGTGTATAAACATGCTCAGAGTACACACAATTTTTATGTTGTGAGCTTGTAAGAAGCAAGTGATGAAGTCAGTTTGATGAATTTCTTCTGTAATCTGAGAATTTCCCATGTGTTTTCTGCTATGTGTGCAAACCTCAAAGCTTACCCTGGCAGCCTTTTATCAATGTACTTGCTCATCACGAAAAGAATTTGAAGTCTTCTCAAGGGTCAAGTATGTGTCCTCATCAGCATCCTCTACTTCTTATGTGTGAGTGTTGAGCTCTCTCTGTGCACTGACACTGGAGAACTATGAGTCTTCTCAAGGGGGCTAGAGGTCCTCTTGAGTGATATTGTAGAATTTATTCTAAAGGTCTGAAGGTGGAAGTTTGGGATTATTATGAAAGTGAAATCACACTTAAGGAGTGAATGATTCAGTGTAGCTTAGAGTGAAGCTTATAGATCACTGAGACAAAGTAGTATGCAACAAAGACAACAGCAACTATTGTAGCACAGAGGGAACCTAAAGGGCAATAAGGCTAGATGGGCACGTGGAACCCAAGTGGGTTCCATTAGAAGAAGTCCAAGGCACTTTACAGGCACCAGAAGACCCAAACTGTAGGACTTCCTTTAGCTAGTTAAAGAGGTGAATTGCCTTGCCTTAGGCCTTGGTTCCTCATCTAGAATCAAGTGTTGACCATAGTCATATAAAGCTGCTGGTGCTCCCACTGCTGGGGGCCTCAGGAGACTCAAAGTAGACATTGCTGATCCACACTAATGTAAGTGAATGAGTCAGCCACCTCAGGATCCCGCTTCAACCCAAATCGCAGTTAAAAACCAAGGCGAAGGTCAGTTTTGATTTCTATGCTGAATTACTTGCTTTATTTTCCACCTGAGGCCTGTTTCACCAACACACTAACTGGGCCAAAGGAGTAACCAACCAGAGAGCCTGAGTGTCCATATAAAGGGCTAGCTATGCTCTCTGCATTCTTAAGACTTATCACTTTAAAATGTTAAACAAAAATGAAAGGAAGCTAGCCAAGAATAAAGAAAATTACATTTCCTTGAGTTAATTAAGATTGTAATCCTGGACAACAGAGATTCAGTGATCTAAAAATGTGTTCTGAGATTTACAGACTGGTAGTGCCATTTATCTCTTTAAGCTCCAAGGAGGCTGATAGTCACATCATTTGCTAGGAATCATATTGGTCCTGGAAAATGGGGCTGGGATATGTTCTCAGGCTGAGAGTAGTTGGGGAAGAATCCCCATGGTGTTAATCAGCAGAGGTCAGCCATGTCTCAAAGGCCAGCTCTCACTGAAGGTGGCCTGCCTGTAGTTCATTGCAAAGATTTAACTGAATATGTCAATGACTTGCTGAACAGTGGCCTCCTCACTGTGTTTTAAGTGCTCTGAACCAATGCTATTCCATTTTGGTTATTTCTCCTTGACACAGATACGGTCCAGTGACCTGAAGAAGTCCCTGACATAGACTCAGGCTTCCATTCTGTTGGACACAAACCTCTCAAGAAGAGATAAGCCCATGGCTCAGGTCACCACCCAGCCTGGCTGAAGGAGACCTAGCCTACCTGTTCACACGTTTTCATGGTTACTCTATCAAGTCTCCAACATCCTGTTGAATATTCCAGGAGACAGAGCAAAGTATCTGAACAAAGAGAAAGTAACTGAGTGAAATCACAGGAGGTTAAGATACTTAAAATTCTTAGACTGGCTCACTCATTAAAAATTAGAATGCAGCCCAATGTGAAGAATGTAAAATTTTTCTCCAAGTGATATTGAATAGATAGAAAACTGAGTAGGTGCAGAGCAACAGTTAGAAAAATAGCCTGTGATGACATCTAGTAGCATTATTGGAACAAGTCACGGGCCACCTGTCTTTCTTCAGTATTTCTATTAAGTCTAATGGAAACACAGGGAGGGCAGCTGGAAACTGTTGGCTTTTCTGGTATCTGGCTGGCTTTCCTTGGAGCCTCATGTGATGACTAATGATGCCCAACAGAGAGTCTTGGGCATTTGGGGTAGGCCATGTTTCCATTCTTTTGTTATTACACAAAACATGCACTTCTTCATGTTAGGAAAGCCAGAGTGGAAAGCCAATGTCCTCTCTCTCCTTTGTAGTTTGAATCTGGAGCAGACCCCTATAATAAAAGACAGATAAGTGAGAAAAATAATAAAAGTTTGGTAGCATGCATATCTTGGGTAATCCTAGGAAATGCCTAGAGAAATTATTAAGTTTCGAGCTGAATCCTGGGTGTCTCCAACTTCAGGTTTAGATACCATCTTCTCTGAAAAAAATAAAAAGGTGGGAAAGGCAGGTGAAGGATGGTGTCCAGGGAAGCAGGTAACAAGGGTAAGGCTATTTTTTTAAATGTCTCTTTTTTATTTAAATTTTTTATTCATTTTACATACCAACCACAGATTTTCCTCTCATCCCCAGCCCTGCCTTTCCCCTCCAACCTACCCCTAATCCCCTACTCCAAAAGGGTAAGTCCTCCGGTGCTAGGGTCGGGGGCCAGAAAAGCCTAGTACATTCAGTTGAGGCAGGACCAAGGCCCTCTCTCCTGCATCAAGGGTAATGGGATCCAGAAAGCCAGCTCATGCACCAGGGATAGATCCTGATCCCACTGCCAGGAGCCTCTCAAACAGACCCAGCTACACATAGCTCTCTCATATGCAGAGGGTCTAGTCCGGTACCATGCAGGTTCCATAGCTGTCAGTCTAAAGTTCATGAGTTCCTATGAGCTTGGTTCAGTTGTCTCTTTAGATTTCCCCATCATGATCTCGACCCTCTTTGCTCATATAATCCCTCTTCCCTCTCTTTGACTGGGCTCCCAGAGTTTGGCCTGGTACTTGGTTTTGGATCTCTGCATCTGCTTCCATCAGTTACTAGATGAAGGCTCTGTTGGTCCAATCAGAGCTGGTGAAGTCTGTCAAGGCTATTCTTTTCTGGGATTCAGAGGATCCTTCTCTCTGGTGCAGAGAGGTAGATGCCTAACAAATGGGGGAGTTCCTTTAGAGCTGTAAATTTCTCCTAGGAAAGTTACTTCTACTCTGTGTCTGCAGTCCTTCAAACTAAGGACTTCCAAGTCATTCCTGCACCAGAGGCTCAGTCTTTAGCAGAGAGGAGGAAAGCTGTGTCTCTCTGGTCTCTGACCTCACTGTCTAACAGCATGAGTGTTTCCTGGAGCCTGCCAGCATCCCAAGGAGAGAGATACAGACCTTGGTGATGACAGCTGGCATTTATTGACCCTTGAAAAGCCCTGGCACTGTCTTCTCCAGCAGGGTCTAGTTTTCATTTACCTTGGAGTGTTTCATTTAGTCTAAGTTGAAGTTGAATATCTTTGAATACTTTTGGGTAAAGAGAATCTTCAGAATTGGAAAATGTCATGTTCCACTGAATTTTTATTTTCTATGTTGTGGTATTTGCATTTTATCATTATTTCTCAGCTCTTCCTCCAAGTTCTCTTTCAGTTTCCATCTCTAGGAGTTTTGCTTTCATCTGAAGTAAATGGAGATCTTCATGGACTGTGTACATAACTTACTATTTGTGTCAGGTTTCAGAAGAACTGACACTGTTAATTTTCTGTGAAAGGAGGAACACCCAGCATTCCTAAGGAAAAAAATATTTGTGGTCTAAGAGAAATCTTCTGTCTTTTACTGGAAAATATCTCAGATACAAATAGTGATAATATTTGAAAATATCCATCTGGCTTGACATCACATTACAGTACTGTAAAGGGGGGGTGTCTCTTCTTGTCATCAAATCTCAGTCACATTGAGTCTCCAAGGTATGCTGTGTGACTGAAGTAGTGATCCCTGAGCCAGGAGAAAAATACTGACCAATGGCAGTTGACATAGAAAGCAGGTAATACGGATGGCCAGTCTGATCATAATAGTCAACTGTTGGGTACATGGTTGTATTTAACTCTTTCCTTCCCCTCTATCTATGCATGGTACTTTGAATTGGTTTGTAGATTTCATCATAAGAGCTAGCTATCCCCAGAGCAACTACATTCAGTGAGACAGCCCTATTTATTTCATGTCAGAAACAGTTGTCAATATGGGGCAATATGCTATTACAAAAGACCAACACCTGATGCATTTCAAACCACCATATTTGATTGTATCTATTATTGTGTACTGTCACCATTAGAAGCCGAATATTTGAAACTTGGCTTTTACACAAGGATGTTGCACAATGGATCATGGTAAAGTGTGGATAACATTTAATTATTGACAACAGTTTGAATCATATCATTGTGTCCTGACCTTTTCCTACAATAATTTCATGTCCAATTTGAAACGTAAGATGGAATCAAGCTTATTTCACCTACAGGAGTATCTGGCAAGTGCAGTAGACCCATCAGTGCATGTGTGGCTCTCTAGAATGGTCTTTGCTCTGCAGCTGGCCCTTCATCAGTGCAGGAAATAGTCATGGTGTCATGTCATTCTATGTGTCATTCACGTATCCTTCCATGTGAGAGCCTTGTAAGCAGAACAAGAGCAGGGAGGTTTTTTTTGTTTGCTTGTTTGTTTGTTTTTAGATTTATTTATTTATTTGTTTGTTTGTTTGTTTATTATGTATACAGTGTTCTGCCTGCATGTATGCCTGCACACCAGAAGAGGGCACCAGATCTCATTATAGATGGTTGTAAGCCACCATATGGTTGCTGGGAATTGAATGCAGGTCCTCTGAAAGAGCAGCCAGTGCTCTTAACCTCTGAGCCATCTCTCCAGCCCCAGAGCAGGGAGTTTTTAAAGCAGCTGTGGACCCTGCAGAAGAGAATGCAATCAAGCCTGGCTCCTGTGTGCCTCTCCAGTGCCAAGCATTCACAGGCAGACGTAGAAAGGGTCAGTCACCTGGCAGGAAGCTGGAGGAGGGGCCTGGTGACTGTGAAGGAGGGGGATTCTTAGGCAGAGAAAATAACTTCTCCCTATTGGTGTGCTGCTGGGGGAAGGGTTTGGGGGCTGACTGCCAGGGAGCATGTGTGGGTACATCAGGGGAGGCAGATTGGTGATGTGGGTCAGACCCATTCATATCAAGCTTGCAAGCTGTGCCCAGGGTGCCAATTTGCAGTCGTCTGGAAGCACTGAGAAATAAGGGGATTAAGTTGGCATTTTTGGAAAACCTTGCTGGCTAACTCATAGAGGATAATGGATGGTGAATAGTGTTCTGAAATTTAAGGTAGTTACAAACATTCTAAGACTCCTATCAAGGAAGAAATGCAGATTATTACCACCGACTGAAGAATATCCATGGACCAGTGCACAAGTGAGTACAAAACACAATGAATATGTTTTTGCAATGTCAGCATGCCTTTTAAATTAATAAATGTGTGCTGGGAAGCTGCCCTGTCTTGCCCTTTCCTCATTCTTGCTTTACACTGGGACTAGTTCTTCAGAGGAATACAGTCATGTTTTTGTTTTGGTATATATATATATATATATATATATATATATATATATATATATATGGCAAAGAACATCCACAAAAGATCACTTAACATCATACCTTCATAGGTGATTATTATGGGACAATTTCAGGATCTTGCTTTTTATTTTCCAGTATGGTTGGAAGAAATGCAGAGGTTTGCATAATCGAGGACCCTGCATTCAAAGTGACTGATGGGCAACCCCATTAAGAGCCCCTGAGGAATCTTTGCATTTAGCATGCTAGGATGTACCTGTGGGACCTTAATAGATGCCTGCTAAGCTAATGGAATGCCACCTAGGAAAAGTGAGATGCATCCCTACTAGTAAAAGGCCTCTACCTAACAGAATAGCAGGACAGATCATGACCAGAGAAAGTATAATAAGTACCCAAGAAGAAGTTTAAAGCCTGATATATATTCAGGGAGAGAAAGAAAGATCTCAAGGGTGTGGGACAGAACAATCTCCCATCCAATGAACAGATCTGAAGGGCATGTTAAAAAAAATAACAACACAGAGTTCCAGATCTGAATGGGCCTTACTAAGTAGAAATGATTCCGACAGGGGCAGTGGAGAGTTTGGAATGACATCTGTGATCATCTTTTGAATGGTTAAGCCCCAGCTTATATGTTTCTAGTATTTGGAAGTAATGTTTTGGGGAGGCAATTGGGAATAATGAAGGTATGAAGGTAGGATTTCAGGGCAGCATTAGAATGAGGCACCAGAGCCAACAGGCCTGACTTACCATGTGGCGCCTTCCCTTATATTTTGATGATTCATGAAGGCCCCAGTAGTCACTGAGCAAATCCAAGTGCCATGCTTTTGAACTTCTAGACTATAAAACCATGAGCTAAATAAACTTTTCTATTTTATGAGCTGCCTGGTCTATTTTATTCAGTTATAGAAACAGAAACCCAGCTACGAGATTATCTCCTAGAATCTACAGGGTGCCTGGTAGGGTACCAAGTGAGTGTCTAAAGTGCTAGGATGTGGTTAGCTCCATAACTACCCATATAGCCTTTGCAATTTTTCAGGATAAGAAGCTCAGAGTGACTGGGTGGTGGTGGTGCATGCTCTCAGGAAACAGAGGCAGACAGACCTTTGTGTTCAAGGGTTGCCTGATTTACAGAGTGAGTTCCAGGACAGCCAGTGCTACACAGAAAAACCCTGTCTTGAAAATACAAACAAGCCAACAAACAGAAAAGCTCAGAAGTGACAGCATCAGGACTGAAAGATTAATGTAGTGTGCCTGGTGACCTTAGGAGTACATGTTTTTGAGTTGAACAGGGAAGTGGGTAACCATGGAGGGTCCTCAGCAGAGAGATGGGAGATGGGATTTGCAAGTTGATGCGAAGCAAGCTGTGACAAGAAGTCAAGCAAGATCCACTGGTGGGTTCCAAGGCTGGAACATCAGAGGTGGGATTTGATCTTATTCATTTGGAGACCTTGTACATTGTCCAAGTTCTGTAGGCATTTGTTTCCCAAGACAGTCAAGAGGATAAGTAATGGTGGTGTGCTATTTACTGATGGGATAAGTTGTGAGAAGTATGCTGTTAGATGATTCTGTCCTTTTGTGAATACACTACTATAATTCTGTAATGTATGCTCTCTGAAAAACCACTATTGTCCTGAACTGTTGCAATGTGCTACATGGCCATGGTCAGTTCTTGGATGGTGAAACAGAGAGAAGGGACTTAGTGACTTGGATATGGTCTTACTGAAGCTCAGTTGGATGGGCTGGGTAACAGTTAAGCTTTTGGTTCTCTCAGTGATGGAGAACTTGAATGCATCTTCATCAGCAACATGCAGATTCTTATTGTACCTGCTTTGATAGACACCGTTTCATTACCACTCAGTGTAGATTTCCCCCTCTAGTCTAGCACAAAACCTTATATACACAAAACTTGGCCCAAGAAAATGATCAGGTTGCATTCAGTTGCTGAAAACTGTTTTACAATTTGTACCCTTTGAGTCTTTAGGAGAAAAATCAATCATAGTCTTAGCATTGTGAAGATGAGTAGTTCCTGTTTCCTTCCCATGAGTTAGAATATTGATCTGTGGATGTGTAGCCTGGGCTGTGTGTATTTGATTAGGAGGTATGGGAATTCCTGTAGGCTCAGCTTGCCATTCAACTGAAAACTTGCCTCCACACTGGCTTGTGTTCTTACCATGGCCTGTTCCCAGTGCATTTGGATTTTTGTGTCTGGAAAATGTAGCAATATTATCACTTTCAAAGCAATCTGCAGAATGCTGAAGTTGCATAAGGAGTACCCAGTGCTAGGCAGAGGACATTTTAGTAGTTTATTAGCAAAGGGACCATTTCCACTGTGATAACAAAGGTCTTTTAACATGAGCACATCCAAATAATCTGCGTAACATGAGGCTATCACATCACCATAGGACTGATCCCAACACTGTGTACACTGATAGCTCCAGTTCATTGCTCTTCCTCTTCTTTTCTCAAGAGAATATTCTGTGAGATCAGTATTGGTAAAAGAATAATGTTGATAAAAGGCCCTTATTTTGTAGTGTGTTCAGCATAAAACACCAACCGCTGTCATACCCATCTAGCTCCTGACTTGGCACTCAAGGACTTACTGCCAGAACTGAGTGTCTTTGTGCAAGTCATAGTACATAGTTGAGATCTTCTGGAATGTAGCACATCCTACAGACAGCTGCAAGAAGAAACATTTCCCGCTAAACACCCTATCATTCTGTCCCCTGTGCAGATCTTAGAGATGCATCTGAGAACCTTCCAGACTTGTAGTTGACTTTGCGGCAGAAACAGTGGCTTCCAGCCATACCCTTTGATGCCTTTTGTAGACTTTTCTAGCTTCTTTAATAGCCAGATCCTGCCTTCCACTGTTTACACTTTCTGTACTCTCTTAATGGAAGACACTGAAAGATTGCTGGTCTGGGAGAGCAACACCATTCTTTCTTCAGCTCATTTAGGTGCCACTTCCGGGTCACTTCACCTAGGTCCTCAGGGACCTTCCCATCTGGATTTCACCCATTCATGACCTCTTCATGTTCTTTACACATCTTAGGCACTTTGCTTTTATATGTTTAGACTGCTGTGTGGCTAAGTGCATTTTCCTCAGGCTCCCTTTTTGGAATGTGTTTTATCATCTTGAGGCAGGTAATGGGTGTTTTTCTTTGTTCTTGAATCTTCTAAAAACGTAAAATTTGATGTGGATTTCATGTTTGATCCCTAGTATTGTTTACCAAACTTCTGTGAGCCAAGTCTATTCCGAAAGCATGTGATAATGACAGTCATGCTAGGTATTGGGCATTGCAGCTCAGTCATCAAACCGAGACTTCTACATGTTTTGCCTCTTCACTTCCACAGCATCTCTAAAGGTTGGGGTTACTTTAGAGCTCTCGGTGGAAGAGAAGCAGCAGCAAACTGCAGTGATTAAGGAAACTGCTGAAGATTTCCCACACATCCTCCTTGGCTGAGCTTCTGGTTATTGGAACAGAAAAACAAGTCCACAGTCATTACCTTTGTCCCTGTTGCTTAGATGCCAAAGTCCCTGCATCCATCATCTCAGCCTTTCCACAGCAGGCTGACCTCCAGAAGGCTCTTTCCATCTCCCCATTACACCACCTGCACCAGCCATTTCAGATCCAGACTCCCGTGCCTCCTCACCTGTTTAGGACTCCACTGTGGCTGCAGCATCTCTGCCGCAAAGGGCCCTTGAGTGCATGCAGGATGGCTTCCCCCTGGGCCTGAGCCCACACAGTCAGTGCTCGGGTTAGAGCAGAGCATCCCCCTCTTCCTTCCCACTTCATGGATGGAAGCAGTGTCGTCATCTCCCCTAGAGCCACACTCTGTCCCTTGCTAACAAACACTGCCCACCCCAGCCTGATCCCCAAGATGGCCAAGAACTTCTCTCTGTCCCTGAGAGCAATCATCTTTCTGAACCCTCCTTTGTCATTGATGCCTCCCCCGACCCCCATGCCTTATAGACCATTCCTCCATTATCTCTCCTGCCACAGCCCTGAACAACACTGCATCCGGGCTACCAGAGATGCCCAATTTCACATGATGATGTGGCTACCAGCATGGCTGGTCTAGCCTTTGTATCTTCCCTCCTTTAGGCCCCCTCACTCCTTTGCCCGTCCGTCCTGTGATGCTCAGGTTGTCCTAGTCCTCTCTGTGCCTGTACTCTGCACAGCTGCACAATCTACACCCTGAAAACTTCAAAACGGTTTCAACATGTCTTCCCCTGGGCTGCCCTCTGGCCACTTCCTTGCTTCTACAAATGTGGCTCAACCCCAGTTCTTCTCACTGCTGTGCCACACTGGCCACTCTCAGAAAGTGAACATACTCTCACCCAATTCAGAGGTAGGAGTCCTTTCACCCCATCTTTGCTCTGGCAATGGCCTCTCCACACTCCCCATGTCCGGGTTGGTACAGTGTGATGGTTCTGAACCCCGTATCCTGCTGCCGGCCCTCTTCATCTTACCTGGCACTGCTTCCCTGCCCACCTCCCCAGCTTTGCTCCAGCTCATGTGTCTGCTCTCTACTGTTAAGCAATCTGTGACAGTGTAAAAGTAAAGAGCCTCTTCCCTAGCTTCCCAAGGTCAGTGCTTGGGCGCAGTACCCTGCTCTCGGCTTCCCTTCAGCTTCTCATCTCCGATATCACCTGCACACAGTTGACAGTGCTCACATGGAAGACCCGCTACTGTCATTTCTGAGTAATAGGTTTGTCCCAAATGAACACCAGGAGATTGGAACACTGTGAATGTACAGTGCCTACAATAACACTCCATTGACTCCTAGCTCACTTTTCTCTGTAGTCCTGGTCAGAACCTTAGAGAGGCTGCCAGCTCCATCTGCACAGCTTCTGACTTCTCTCATGGTTTCTGTCAAGCCCATGCCCACTGACAGCTTCATAGTCTCTGTCTGGACCTCTGTTACTGAACTGGATGTTTCTCTTCACTTTCCCTGCTCCTCACATAGCAGGTAGAGTGCATGCTGCAAATCTATTTTTCCCTTCCCTTTCACAAGCCTCACCATTTTGTTCTTTGCCAACTCCTTGTCCAACTCCCTGACCTCATCCAGTGTCATCCCTTAGTCTTGTAATCCATCCTGGTGGGCTTCCTGATATATCACACATGCTTAATGTTTGTGTTTACCCCACAGTCTTTGTGTTTCAGAGTCTGTGTTTCTTCCCAGCATGCTCTGCTAAAGTGAGAAATCCATGGGAGTCTGCTTAAAGGATAAAAGGAATTTATTAGGAAAGAAAACTCATTAAACAAAAGTAGGAGAATCGTCGCAGGGTCCTGGAAGGCTGAGGTACTGTTCCATGCTGTTCTGCTGCCTAAGTCAGTCCCCACCATCCAAGCCCATGAGGGAGAGAAGAGACTGGCTTATGTGCATGTCAGGTCTTAAGGGTAGCCCCAAGGCCACACCCCAGGGGCAGGTACTTCCAGGTTATAGGTAGAACAGTTATCTGCTGCATGTCAGGGGGCTGTGCCTCAAGGTCATAGATAGAACAGATATCCACTACCCTCTGTTCCTAATCTGCACTCAGGACTCTCCTCAACATTCAAATACTCTATCCTGTTACCTCTTTGCTGCAATTTTCTACCGTTTAAGAGTGTGAAGATTACATGATTTTTGTTTATTGCTTTCTGTCCTCTCCCCCATGTGAATATGATTCACCAAAGCAGGTGGCTTGTGTTGCCTACTGTTGCCATGACAAAGGAAACAATCTCTTTTCTCCCCACACCCAACAACTCACAGTGGCAGTCCTGCTGTTATCATGGACTTCACATTTTATGGCCCAGAACAATGTGCAGCGGTGATAGGCATTGGATGTGGGAGTTAATGTTGGCAAGTCTAGGCTCGAGCCTGTCAAAACTGCTGTCATAAAACATGGTAGAATACATTTCTTATGAGAACTATCAAGCAAATGGAAAATGACCCGCTGCATCTGTTGTGAAGCTGTAGGATCTGTGATCCACACACATGTACAAGTGTCAGGGAGCTGGCATAGAAGGACATCATTACATGAGGATATCTGCAGAGAAAGAGAGCACCATCAGGAAATACATGTTCACTTCAGGTCCCAAGATCAGTGACTGTCCTTAAAAAATGGAGCTCTTGGCCATATTCAAGATGCTCTCAAGAACATCTTTAAGAAAACAGAGATGAAAGTCATTTCTCTTCTTCATTAACACAGACAAATAACATTGTTCCTGAAGGATTTATGGTGGAATCCATTTGGCATAGAAGCCAACTCCATGATAATGTGGATTTTTTTAAATAGATTTTTGTGAATTTACAATATACCAAAAAGATCATAAGGTGTCAACACACCACAATAAAGAGCCCATGAGATTATGAGTAAAGTGAGTGATAAAAGAAGTCTCTCAGCTTAACTGAGGGATAGAAGAAAAAAAATACTCCATTGTAATAGTTTGAACCTTAAATAAGTCCCAAAGACATGTGCTAAAGAATGGGCTGCCTGTGGTACTGTTGGGAAATAGTGACACCTGTAGGAGGGGGGCTGAGTGGGTGGAAGGGCATTCCCTGTGGGCATTGTGAAAGGGATATTGGCCCCGCAGTCCCTCCTCCCTGCTCCTGGTTTCCCATTTGCATGAGGCATGTGTGCAGTTTTGCTCAAGCTTGCCTGTCTCTCTGGTGGGCCAGATGGTTGTGGACTGAACTCTCTAAAACTGTGGCCCCGAATCGTCTTTTCTGCTTTACATTATCCCAGATAGTTTGTCACGGTGACAGAAATCTAAGACATCTGTTAAGAAAAAGAAAAGCAGGTTTCATGCTCAGGAGTAGGTGGCCAACACAAAAGGGACTATATGCGCTCTGTGTGTGTGTGTGTGTGTGTGTGTGTGTGTGTGTGTGTGTGGTGTGCATATGCACATGTGCAAGCATGCTTTTTTGTTTGTTTATTTTATTGACATAATCACAATTTCTAATTTATGTTTTTATTAAAATTTGTTTTTAAACAGTATATTCTGATCATTTTTCTCCACTCCTAACTCCTCTCAGACCCTTCTTACCTCCTTACCAACCCAACACCATATTCTTTCTTTCAAAAAAAAATCTCCACAAAACTCAAAGACAAAAATAAAAACAAACAAAAAATAAGATAAAATGCAAAGATGAAACAGAAAATGCATAAAACAAAAACTATGAAATTTGTTTTGTGTTAGTCAGTTACCCCTGTGCATGCGGTCTGCCCTAGATTGTGATTGATACACCCAGGGGCACTCCACTGGAGAAAACAGATTTTCCCTTTAAGAAAGAGAAAGAATGTGAAATTAGATGGGTAGAGAAGAGGGAAATTCTGAGAGGAATTGAGGGAAAGAAAAGAATATGATATAAATATATTGTATAAAAATGTTTTAAAATTAGAAAAAAGAGAAAGAACATTCAACTGAAAGAAGACATTTTTAAAGTGTTTCTCTCATTAAAAAAAATATGTCCACCATCACAAAGAATCACAGCTTAACTTAGCAATTACAGACATCAGCAGATCATGGGGAGCCTAGCCCTAGTGGATGCATTCCCACCAAACCCTCTGAACCTATGGCCAGAGAACACTGAGGAAGAGGGAAGAGAAAGACTACAAGAGCTGGAATGTCAGGATGTCTGATATGAAACAGTCTCTCAAAGAAATGGCTGCATAAACAAGTCTGGAACAATAGCAGTATCCCTGGCCATGCTAATATGGAAGGGGAAAATTTTGAGTGATCCCACTCCTAGACAAAGAACTCTAAGTGACTCTTCACTGAAAGGAGAAGAGGTTAACCCCTCCCAGGGATGAGTCTCCTTAGTGGTTGCCCAATGCAGAGTGGTTATCCTTGAAACCATACACACACAAACAACAAAAACAGACATGGGAGTTCCATTTATATATATGTGCATAAGCATACACATATATGTAACAAACATAATCACAGAAAAAGAGACTTTCAACTTGAGAGTGGAGGGGATGGGAGGCATTTTACAGGGAGGGTAACTGGAAAGGGCTAAAGGGAGGAAAGGGGAAGGGGAAGCACTGTAATTCTGTTTCAATTTGAAGCATTTAAAAATGTATGACCAGCATAAAGAATTTATAACTTTTAACTAAATAACATAAATAACCTAGGTGAAATCTAGACTGCATATTAGATCAATAGTTTCCTGAAAGTTTGGCAATGACATATGTTGGCATCCTGTGGAAACACTGGACCCTTCAGTTATTGCTAGTGGGGATGTAAAATGGTAGACACTTTGGAATTCAGTTTGATAACTTCTTAATAGCTTAAACATAGATTTGCCATTGGTTCCAGCAATTCCACTTTCAAGTATCTTCCCAGGAGAAACGAAGAAGCGTGCCCACACAGGCACATCTCTGCAAATGTTGCCAGCATTATTCATCAGTCATAAAGTGGAAAAAACACAAATGTCTGTCAACTGATGGATGAATAAGCCACTGGGACTGATTCGTGCTATATAGGGCTACTTGACAATGAAGGAGATGCATGTGCAAAAACATTGATGAGTCTTCTGACACTTTGCTAAGGGAAAAGGCTAGACATAAGAGATGATGTAATGTGTGATTCCCTTCAGAGACAGTAAATCTGTATACAGAGATGATAGATCAAAATTTGCCTAAGTCTGCAAAGTGAAAACACCAAAATTTTCCTAGAAGGACCTTTTTGTGATGTCTGAATGCATACCCACACTAAAAATTATTAAACTTTATTCTTAGAAGTGATAGTTGTTATGTGCATAAACTATACTGCAGCTTATTTTATAAAGGTGAAAAATCCATATGCTTCCATCTTTTTGCAGGAAAGATGTTTTAATTTTCAGCAGTGTTCTAATTTTATTTAGGAACAAAGAAGAAAATATCAAAACGTGTAATAATAATGATAGCATCAGCTAGTACATACTAATATTATATATGTGTTGTCTGTGTAACTGGTGCTAGAGTTTGGATTACAATGTTGCCCCAAGGGCCTGTGAGCTGCAGGTGTGGGTGCTAGCTGTTGCTACTGTTGGGAGGCAGTGCAATCCTAAGGTGGGTGGGGCATAGTGAAAAGAAATTAGGTCTTGTGAGGCAACCTTCTTCTTTTTTTTTTCTCTTTTCATTTCTTTCTTTGAAGTTGATTGTCTCAGATGTTTTCTCACAATGGCAGAAAGCTAACACTACCTTCTTGATCCTACCCACTTGCTTACAAAATGGGTACTATCATCTTCACTCCTGGACAAGGGAAATGAGGTATAGGGGAGCCCAGGGTCTCAGGTTGGTAGAGTCCGATTTGGAACAGCAGCAGCAGAGTCTATTAAGATGACACCACCCACAGGATGATCTCTTCCTCCTCAGGGCACTCACATGCACCGCTTTTTCTTTAAAAATGTTCTTGCAATCGTCTCCTCTGTCGAAAATAATTCCTCCGTTTAGAGTGGTTGCTAAAATTCCTTCCCGGGGAAGACATCAGCAGCATTTACTCCCACCTACAACTCCAATGATAAATCAAGTTACAATTCTACCAAAACTTATTCTGAGGAACCAAAGAGTTTTTCAGGCTTACTTAAAAAAATGGTAGTTGTGGGCATATGGACAGGAAAATGGGTGACCTTAGTAAAGCAGCCACACTGGGATATATACATGCAGCATGGATGATGATTCCCCCATAGCCAGGTAGATGGAGCCCTTGCCCTCATCTTACCCCACTTATACTCTATACTCCACACCTATACTATAGACCTTCCTGAAGTACACTGAGGCCAAGTGAACTAAAGGCAGAATTGCATACCACCAATTGGAAAAGGTTGGGCTGGATACTCACGTGAGGGTCTCACAACCCTCCTTCCTTCTAAGAGGAAAGATCAAGAGTCAACAAACTCAACTATGATGATCTTAGTTATGATCTTTTGTGAAAAGATGGTGGCAGTGTGGCTCTGTGGATATTCCTCTGTAATGCTCCCTCCAATCCCTTCTGGCTCTCACAAGCATCCTTCAGTACTGGAGGGGTGATGTCTATGTCTGAACTTGATTGCTCTAACTCCAGGGAGGTACTGAACCCTCATGCCTTCTCCTTCGCCCCTCTGTGTCTGGAACATAGTTGCTGTGAAGAGTTTGTGGGGAGTCCTCTTCCTACAAAATATGAGGAAAAGGACAACAAAATGGGAAACAGAGAAATATACAAAAGAACAATACTGCAGTAATAACCTGTGATGGTAAACACAAACATGGTGACGGACTTTAGTGGTAGATCATTGAACAAACAATAGTAGTTGCTTCTCTACTGGAGTCTATGACTGTTCACAGGGCTTTGTCTAAGATACTCTTTGTAACTATGAATTTTCCCCAGGTTGAGCGGCCCTCAGTTCAATATAAAAGTTGCTTCTCTGAGACTGGATAGGCCATGTGCCTGGGGGAAGGGGGATGACCAAATACTCTTGTTCTGTTAAAGGAACATACCAACGAAAAGACTCCTAATGACATTCCTCCATGCCCATAGATCACTGATTCATTCAGCCATCATCAGAGAAACTTCCTGTTGCAGTAGATGGAAAAACTAACACAGAGACCCACACTGGATGATACGCAGAGAGTGAGAGATTTTGGTATACTCAGTCCCAAATAGGATGTCTTTGTCAAACCCTTTCCCTCAGGACTTGGGAAGCTACCCTGAAGAGGAAGTAGAAAGACTGTAAGAGCCAGAGGGGATGGACAACTCCAAAAAAACAGTGTCATCCAGACTCAACAGGACTGAGACTTTGGCAGCATACACGGGGCCCACACAGGTTCAATCCAGATAGGATGCCATTGCTGAGAGGAGAGGTGGACAAATGTGCCCACCCCTAACCATGAAGCTATCTCCAGTTGACACCCACTTGCAAAGGAAAAATTATTTCTCTCCAATGGAGCTTCACTGGGTATATTAACCACACTTTGAGATAGGCCCCATGCCCAGGAGTAAATGACCTACACAAAATGAACTCAACAGTATTTTTGTAGACTTTTTTTGTCTCACATGATTTGTTTGGGTGTTTTCTGTCTTCCTGGCCTTTTACTTGTATATTATAGTTTCTGATGATGATGATGATGATGATGATGATGATGATATGTGTGGTGTGTGTGTGTGTTTGTATTTTTTTCTTGTTTATTAATTTTCTCTAAAGAAAGACAGAAAGAAATGATGTGGAGTTTTGAGGGGAGGTGGGGAAGATCTGGGAGTAGTTGGGGAATGGAAAACCACAGTGAGACTATGCTGTTTAAAATATTTCTTTTTAATAAAAATAAGAAAAATTGATTCTATTCATAATTACTCACACAAAAGCTAGGACATCTCAGCTGGCACTTCATACTTCATCAGGAAGTGTGCTGGGTCCACACCTTAGTAGGATGTTGGGGCTTAATTCTCCTTAGCCTTTATAGTAGCATCTTCTGGCACTACATCCTGCAGGGAAGGAGCATTTCTGGCTCAATCCTAGCCATATTTCTGCAAGTCCTGTAACCATAGTACATGATATTGTCTTACCATCTAGATCTGGAACATAGCCAATAGCAGGGACAATAGCCTCTATCTTTTAGGAGCCTCCACAGCCTCATTGATCAACAACTTCTAATGAGATAACCCATCCTGGCACTGGGACTCAATCAGCAACCTTATGACTTCTGGGAACATCAGTTTCTCCCATGACAAGATACCGCTCTTTACTCCTTAACATTTATAGACCAGGATATTGCAAAATTTTCTCAATCATCTTGGGGGGGGTTAGCATCTGTGCCTCACCTAGCCATAAAGCTCCTCAAAACTGCAAGACTGCACCTGGCCTTGTACCCCTTGTAAACTAATTTCCTAATCTCACTCCGTTAGGTACACTCACATCTTTCCAATGCATGTCCAAATTTGCAAAATACTCAGAGGTTTGCATTTTGCTATCTATACAACAAAAACTTTTTTTTCCAGAAGACAAGCAGGACAAGGCAATATCCTGAACCACCATCCTATTATGAATTGTGGGGTTACAAAGATAACCTTGGTGAAGTAGTCTGAAAGTACTTCAAGAGTCAGGGGATGGGCAGAAGTTTGAAGATAAGATATTAAAGTCAAGCATAAGCAAAGTCCAACACATATGGAAGTGTCTAACCACTTGTATCAGTTGTTTCCTCAGTAGGCAAATTTTGTGTACATTAGCCTTTCTGACTTCATCCAGATCATGCTCTACCAAAGGGCTCAACAAAGCTGTTAGAGCTCCATGCCTGTCTCAGGGCCCTAGCTGGATCCTTTTTTCCTTGGGTCTCTGGTGAACATCCTCCTATGAGGCCTTGTCCCTCATACCTAGTTCCCTCAGTAGTGTCTATCCCCATTTTTTTAATCATCCTCCAGATGCTGATACACATGAGGACTTTCTCTGGTGAGGGCCAAGCATTCTTAATGGCTCATATGAGCCAGTCCATCAGGGATTTTACCATAATTCTAGCACTGAATAGTCTGATTATCATAGTCTCTCACACTATACCATTGGTAAGGGTTCTTAACAATGATGTGGTGTGGGAGACTATGAAAATCAGACCATTGATAAGGCCTCTTAACAATGTCTACATTATGCATTGTGGATTTTTCCTTTCTCTTTATACCAAAAGTCAGACTCAAGGGGTGCCCTGTTGCCTCTCTTTTCTTCTTTGATACCTGACTCCCCCATAGATTCTAGGTTTGTGGGTTCCAGGAAGGACTCTTTAATACAGATCTTGTTTGGAACTTTTAATTTTGGCCCCCTGCTGTGAAAAACAGCAATCTCTATCCAGCTTTCTCTGTTATCTCCTTTTAATGCTAGATTGGAGGTTAACACAGAGGATGTCAGCCACATGGCTTTTTATTGTTGTAATTTCTCCCTACACCTGCAGTCTCTCTCCAGGCTGCTACCTGGTCCTCCACTAGATCTCTTATTACTCACAGCAGTGATCAGGCTACCTCTATGGCTGCTTATTGATCCCTCTGCCTCTGATGCACTCACTACTCCCAAGGCCTGTAATGAATGTCTTCTCTAGATTTTCAGCTGTTCTCAAAGCATCTCCATACATGCTGGGTTGACCCTACTCATTGAGCAGGCATGCCATTGCATACAACTTGGAAAAAGAATGCCATCCTGAGATTTTTCCCACAGGTATTTCCTAGACAGGTGATCTCACCTTAGTTATATGTCTCACTAATCTCTACATTCCCCATGCCCTTGCTACTACCCCCACAAGCTCTAAAGCGATACACCGCCATGCCAAAATTCCATTTGCAACCTTCCTTTCCTACAACTTTGCTTCAGTTGTCTGTCTTATTCCTAGTATCATGCCAGCACCTCCAAATGTTCCTAAAATTCTTTCCCAAGTGAGACATATGCAATGTCTCTGGTCCCTATATGACAAACTGAGGTATGATTCCACCAAACTTCACTTTGAGGAACCAATGACTTTAGTATGTTTACTTACTGAACAGTGGATAATGGGCTATGGGCAGGAGCATAGGTGACCTTAAAGGAGTCACACTGGAAGGTCTGCACCCAAAGTTGGTGATGATTCCCCATGGTTGTATAAATGGGGCCCCCCTAGACATTTCTCACTTATATACTGCTGAGGATGTCTTCTGTATGCTGTGAATGTGTTGCTCTGATTGATTGATAAATAAAATGCTGATTGGCCAGTAGCCAGGCAGGAAGTATAGTATAGGAGGGATAAGCAGAGAAGAGAATTCTGGGAAGTGAAAGACTGAGTGAGGAGACGCTGCCAGCCGCCACCATGAGAAGTAAGATGTAAAGTACTGGTAAGCCACAAGCCATGTGGCAACTTATAGATTAATAAAAATGGGTCAATTTAAGATATAAGAACTAGATGGCAAGAATCCTGCCACAGCCATACAGTTTATAAGTAATATAAGTCTCTGTGTGTTTACTTGGGTCTGAGTGGCTGCGTGCCCAGCACGACTGAAGAAATCTCCAGCTACAATATACTCTAGTTCTTCCCTGTAACCCTGATCCCACATGCAAGTAGGGCAGAATTGCATACAAAAGATTAAGAGGAATGGTTGTATACTCAGGATCCCATGTCCCCCCATACCCTCTCCTTCTGTTAGGGAGCATCAACAGTCAACAAATCCAGCTATGATCATTTTGAGAGGCCCAGCTGAACTCCTAAAGATAGCAGCACTATGGCTTAGAAGATAGTTTTGCACAACAGAGGAGCCTCATGTCTGTTCTCTGTAAACATTTTCCTTGCTTCCATGCTGCCCCAGTGCCTGGGACGTTCCCTTCCCAATCGTCCATCCCTGGTGTCCATATCTTCATTCCACCATTGCTGCTCAGCTCCTCCCTGCCTCCCTGCCAGCACTCGGCTCATGCTTCTTGAAAGCAGCCATCATGTAAAACAATCTGGCATCATCTTCCTATGGATTAGAACTCTAGAAGAACATAAACAGCTTCTTTCTCATAGAACATCTCTAGAAAAACCAGTAGTCTAAGAATTTTCTTGGAATTCCAATGGATTTATGGATTCTGTGATTTCCCGGGATATTATTTTCTCCTCTCTTTCCTATTCTTCCATGCAGGGCAACTAACTCACTATTAAGTTGGAACTTTTTCTGTTCAAATTGCTCCCAAACTACCTAGTTGTAAATCTAAGGGGGGAGTTTTCACAATGTATAAAATGGGAATTCTTTGTAGCAGTTGACTCCTTGGTTCATGGCAACAAGCTCATACTTCATTCCATGTGGCTATGCCTCCAAATCCCAGCAGCACCAATTCCCATCTTTATGTTCTCTCTGGAGCCATCACATCAGATGGAAGCTCAGTTCTTGCTCTGTCTCTTGCTGTCTCTCCTGTCAAGGTACAATTAGACAGACTGACTCTATCTTAGATACTTCTGAAGTCTTTAGTCTGTGTCTGTCCTAGCTGTCACTTCTTTTCTGTTTGAATGAGGAGTGAAGTCAGGGCACTGTGCATACATATTAAGCAATTATTCTAAACCTGAGATTTCACTCTAAGAAATCCGACTGATGTCACCCAGTGTCTTCCATTTCCTATCTGGACTTTATGATAATTTCCAATTGTTTTTCCTCTCTCTAATTTTGCTGTACACCACCAATGCTGAAAATACCTTTTCCACTAGTCTTACCTTGTGGCTTCTGGTTGTGGTGTGGCTGTGTCCTTTGGAATCACGTACACTGGAAACAAAGTCTCCAAAGTCAAATGTTAATGGTCTTGAGAGTAGGGCTGCTGATGTAATTAAGTAAGATGAGGTCATGAGTGTAGGGCCCACATAGTAGCTTTTGTGACTTTATAGGAAGAGGTAAAGGGTTGAGGAGATGGCTCAATAAGTAAGAACATTTATAGTGAAGGAAAGAGGACGTGAGTTCAAATCTTTTGCATCAATGTAAAAGCAGGGCATGGCCACCTGTGCTATCCACATGTTTGCTTTGTCTTGACATCTGATACCCGCTATCAAGTTATGATGCAGAAAACACAAACAACAAAAACATACCCTTGTCACCAGATGGCAATATCTCTGAACTAAACAAACTACCTCTGTTTTTTAAGCACTCAGTCTTGGGTATTTTATTATAGTAATAGAAAAAGGTCTAAGGCACAGACATACAGAAAGTAGTAAGGTCACATCTGTCTCTAACTAGGAACCTCACCTATGAATTTTAATGCTCTGTTCTCTGGGGAGCCTGTCTGAGAGAGAAACTTTCTCCTCTATAATACTATAGCATCTGACACATACTTGTTAAATTATCATCTGTATATAATTGTGTATTTTTTCTTCTTCCTTTTGGAACTGTTGTGGGTGTCTCTAAGGTAGAAACTGCATTTGCATCTTTCTTTGTATTTCTAACATTTGGCATATTCATCATCTCAGAGTTGTAGCTAGAGCACTGCTTCTTAAATGTGCATCTTCATTCCCTTCTAAACTTCCACTCCAACCTCCACTTGCCATGACTCATTTAGTGTAAAGGAGGATGGGTAGGAGGCTGCTGTAGTTTGGGCATAAAATTGTCATTAAAGGTACCGGCATTGGGCTTGGTCTCCAGCCAGACACTAACAGGAGGTGGTGATTGACAGTAGGGCCTGCCTGATGGTAACTCTTCAGGTTACCAAACCATGTCAAGAATTGTGGGACCTTCTCCTCTTCCTTGTGTCTATTGCTCACTGGCATACAGTGAGTAGCTTTGCCCCACTGTGTTCATGTTTCAGTCATGATGTGTGCTGCCTTCCCACAGGCACAAAAGCAGTGAAGACAATTGTTCATAGACTGGAACCTCTAAAATGTGAGCCACAACAAACCTATTCCCTTATAAGTTATTTGAAGTATTTCTAGTACAGAAAAGTTGATGAAAGTAGCATCCAAATTTACACCTCTGTCTCCTGAACTCACTGAAGGATGATGGTGGCAGTCTGCAAATCCCTTTTGTTTTCATGCAGATGTCTTTTATATATGTAATATGCACTGGCTGAACAAAACTTTGTTGATCTGGCAAGAAATACATGTCTATTGATGCAATAGAGGCATGAAAATTAGTGGGGTAACCAACTGTTTTCTGATTAGGTTTCAGGCCTGCTCCACAAGCAGGAGGGAGTTTATCCGGTAATTGTAACTGTGGTCAGAAGCCCATAACAGGCGAGTTTGGGAGGCCATAGGCTTTAGGTTGGAATCTACTACTGTGGTTTTACTAAGTAGATATGATTAAACTGCCTTGTGCTTTTTTAATCCTTTTTTATTTTTATCTTAATATTTAATTATTTAATACTTTTACATACTAGAATAAAAGCCCAACAGAAAATTTTCTATGCTTACTTATATGTGATAGATAGCCCACGTGTCACTAAGCCCTTCCTCTTTTATGATATTCTTATTATTTCACCTCATGTTCCAATTGATATCATATGAAGGGTTACTAAGTGTTAAATTTTTCTGTGAATTTTGATGTATGACCTTGAAACTTCATTTTCTTTTCTTTTATCTTTATTTTTCTCTCACACATTATATGCCAACCACAGATTCCCCTCCTTACACTCCTCCCAGTCATTTCCCTCACTTTCCCTCTCCCCTAGCCAGATCCACTTCTATTCCATTTTCCTTCTAAAAAGAGCAGGCACCCCAAGGATAGCCACTGAACATGTGCTAACAGATCAATAAGACTGGGCACACACCCTTATAACAAGGCTCGTTGAAGCAAGGAGGAAAAGGATCCAAAATTCAGGCAGAAGAGTCAGAGACACCAACCAGTCCCTTTTTTGGGAGTCCCACAAGAACACCAAGATACTCAATCATAAGGTGTATGCAGAGGACCTAGCTTAGACCCATTCAGGTCCATTTGTCCCTCTGGTCTCTGTGAGCCCTTATGAGCCTTGCTTAGTTGATTCTGTTGGCATGTTCTCTTGATGTCCTTGACCCCTCTGGTGCCTACAATCCTTCCCCCACTCTCCTGAGGGGTTCTACTGGCTTCTCCTAGTGTTTGACTGTGGGTCTGTATCTGCTCCCATCAGTTTCTGGATGATGCACCACTGATGACAATTGTGCTAGGTACTGATCTATGAGTATAGCAGAATATCATTAGGAATCATTTCATTGCCCCCCTTTTTTTGCCAGGCATGTTTGATTCTATCCTGGGTCCCTGGACTGTTCTGCCTCTGGTTCCTGGACATCCAGGAAGTGTCAAGCCTGGGCCTCAAGTTGGACCAGTCATTGGTTGACCACTCCCTCAAGTTCTGCCTCACCCTATCCCAGAATATCTTGTAGGCAGGACAGATTGTAGGTAGAAGGTTTTGTGGCTGGGTTGATGTCCCAGTACCACTGATAGGAGCCTTGTTGGTTATAGAAGATGGCCAATTTGGGTTCCACATCCCTCATTATTAGGAGACTTAGCTAGGGTCACTTTTGTAGATTCCACGGAGATTCCACTGCACTAGGTCTCTACATTGTCCCCTCAAATAACTCCCGATTCTAGTAATATTTCCCAGTACTCTTTCCTGATTTTTATTAAGAATCCAGAAATATACAAGGAAAAAAGAAAGCATCTTCAACAAATGGTGCTGGTCTAACTGGATGTCTACATGTAGAAGAATGCAAATTGATCAATATCTATCACCCTGCACAATACTCATGTCCAAGTGGATCAATGAATTCAGCATAAAACCAGACACATTGAACCTAATATAAGAGAAATTGGGAAATAGCCTTAAACTCATTGACACAGGAAACTATTCCTGAACAGAACAGTAATAGTGCAGGCACTAACATAAGCAATCAATAAATGGGACCTCATGAAACTGAGAAGCTTCTGTAAGACAAAGGACACCACCAATAAGACAAAACAGCAGCCTACAGAATGAGGAAAGATTTTCACCAACTCCATATCTGACAGAAGGCTATATCCAAAATATATAAATAACTCAAAAAACTAGACAACAAAAAACCAAACAATTTAATTAAAAATGGGGTATAGATCTAAACAGAGAATTCTCAGTGGAAGAATCACAAAGAATTAAGAAATGTCCAACATTCTTAGCCATCAGGGAAATGCAAATCAAAACTACTTTGAGATTCAATCTTACACCTGTCAGAATGGCTAAAATCAAAAACACAAAATCAAAACCAGCTAATGCTGCTGAGGATGTGGAGCAAGGGGAACACTCCTCTATTGCTGATGGGAGTGCAAACTTGTACAGCCACTATCAAAATCAATATGGGGGTTCCTCAGAAAATTGGGAATCAATCTGTCTTAAGACCAGTCTATACCACTCTTGGGCATCTGTCCAAAGGACACTCCATCTTACCACAAGGACACTTGCTCAACCATGTTCATTGAAGCTTTATTCATAATAGGTAGAAACTGGAAACAACCTAAATATCCCTCAACAGAAGAACAGATATAGAAAACTTGGTACATTTACACAATGGAGTATTAATCAGCTGCTAAAAACAATGACATTATGAAATTTGCAGGCAAATGGATGGAACTAGAAAAAAAAATCCTGATTGAGATAACCCAGACCTAGAAAGACAAAAAAATAGTATGTACTCACTTATAGGTGGACATTAGCTATTAAGTAAAAGATAATAATCATGCTATGGTTCACAGACCCAGAAAGGCCAAGTAACAAGGAGGGCTCAAGGTAGGACATATGGATCTCCCTGGAAAGGAGAATTAGAATATATTTTGTGGGTGGACTTGGGGCGGGTGAAGATGGGAATAGGAGGGATCAAACTGCTTTTTAAAGGTATGTATTTATACTAGGAGTTGAGTGTGGCTCTTAGCCTCGGTCAAAGAATCTTCTGTTTTTGGTGGGCAGTAGTAAATTAGTGACTGTTGAGTGCTCAGGCCTAAATGGGACATCGATATCACCCCTAGCTCAAGGTTTAGGGAACATCATGGAAAAGGAGTCAAAAATGATTTAAGAGCTGGAGGATGATGTGGAAAGCTCTGAAAATTATTTTCCGGACATGACGTAACTGCTATACCAATGGACTCAGCAGCTTGTGGTTCATGTCATGTGAATAACCCTAGTTAGATGTGTATACACACACACACACACACACACACACACACACACACACACACACATGCAGACACTATGAAAGTAGAGAGGACATCTCTCAGGAAGGAGAAATAATTCAGTGGGTGATTGAGGGGGACAAGAGAGGATAAAGAGGGGATTTAGCATTATATATATATATATATATATATATATATATATATATATATATGAAATTGAGAATAATAATAAATTGACAATATTATGGACCTAGTCTGTGCCTGGTAAGGGCAGGTGTGTCCTGTGTACCTAGGCTGAGAAATTGTTACTGAGGAAGGTAGCTTTGAGAATATCATGAAAATGGCCTTGGGTATAATGATGGGGAGGGTATCTTTACATGAGAATTGCAACGGTATTACCACCTATGACCAAGCAGAGAGAGAAAAGCCCATGAATAGGGCGGCACATCCAGGGAGAAAAGCAGATGTTCCCAGAGGAGTGTGCAGCAGGGTGGAGCAGAGTGGGCATTCCCAGGGTCTAAATGGGAAGTCAGGGGAGAGGGAGAATGAGTTTGCTAATATATGGTGTGTATGATTTATGGCTAGTTTATATACTAGCACATAGTATATAAAGTTATTCTTCAGAATAATAAAGATTGTAGATGGATGAAAAGAGATCTTTGTTGAATGAATGAATGTACATTTGAGTAAATAAATACATGACATAGCATTAACATAACATTGTCTCTTTCATAGAGAATGCTGGGGAGGACCTACCTCATTCATTTTTCTTTTGCATTGGAGTCTTTTGTGGGTGATATTTATTTTTGTTTATCTGTGCACTTATTCCTGTTTTCTAGTTATTTTAAGTTACACAGCTTTAAAAACATTAGTGCAGATGTTACCAGAAAAAGGAGCTAACTTTTGTCTTCCTAACTGTGTCAGTACATTTCTCTGTACACATTCAGTGGTAACTGAATATTGGTTAAGACGAGCACATTAACAAGGCATGCCATGCCATAAAATAAAAAGGGGCAAGAAAAACAAACTTAGACTCAAACCCAAACCAACAAATACTTTCTTTATACTCTAGTCCAAGTGAATATTTCTTGGCATTTGTAAGACAACTAAGTGTGAATTTCCAAAGAAAACTTTCTATACTCTTTTACATTTTATGTGAAGATTTCATAAATGTGGCTAATCCTCATGTCATGTACCTGTTTTTCTGCGTTGCTTCCAGACATATAGAGATTGCACCTGGTTGCTTTTTTGTAAGAATATTTTCTTTTCTCTTGTTCCTCTTCCTCTTCCTCCTCCTCTCCATCCTCTTCCCCCCTCCTCTTCTTCTTTTTCCATGCAGTAATCCATAGATACAGAACATATGGGGAAGAAAATGGCATCACTTTTGTTCTTTGTGAAGCCTCAAGTCTAGAGCTTGAGCTCTTGAAATCCTACGCTACAGGAGGACTTTGTTCATGGCAAAAGCCTCATTGGGTTGAAGTTCATTAGTATTGAGTGGAGTGAGACATTTTCTTCTTTGTTTTGGTTAGCATCTTCCTTGTGTGAAATCTTTGTACTTTCTAACTTTGTTTTGAAAAATTTGTTGGCAAATCATTGTTGAAGACACCATACACTTTAGAAACAGGGCTAAGAGGCTCCTGAGCTGGAATTGACAGGCATGTCTCCTTTTGAGGACTAGTTTCCATAGTAGCAAGCTTCAAAAGGAAGGAAGCAACCAACAGTTCTATCCAGCTACGATCCCTGTGAACCACAACAATGATAACATTGTACAATACCCCAGTAGTGACAAGCATACCTTGGCAGTAACTGACCACTCTCTAATTGGACTTAAGACTCACTCAACAAGAGAGAAATAATGCTGGTAATGGAAACCTAACCCAGGGCAAGTAAAGTCATTTATCTCAGAGTATCTACAGCTATCACTTTAATAAACCAGCATAATCTCTAACTACATTCTAAATATTTTCCCTGATTCCCACAGATAAGTGTCATCCTTATTCTTCAGCAAGGAAACTTCTCTTTGCAACAGATGGACACCATTATAGGAAAACACAATCAAAATACATAGTTTTGGAGTCCAATCCCAGTGAATATATTGACAATATAGCTCCTACAACTATAGCTCAGGAAATAATGTGAAAGAGGAGGTGGAAACATTGTAAGATCCAGAGAATTAGGGAGTTTGCTGTGAGCCTGTGTCTCCTAGTAATATCTGGAGCTACACCTGTAAAGTCTAACCAACACGACTGCCTAAACATGAACTTAACAAGAACAACAACCATAGATATGCCAAAGAGGACAGGCAAAAACTCATGAGGCCTCAACCCCACACAAAGATCTACAAGCAACTAAGGAACGCTGATAGCTGGAGAAATAGTTTTACCTAGGGAAGAGCACACCAACTGATCATCCAATACCAACTGGCCAACCCTGAAAACGTATATGCAATTAACAGTATACAGAACAAGCATGTTATATTTAAGACTGTATATCTATATACATATATGCTTGTAACTACAATGAACAAAGAATCTGTAATTTTGAAAGAGAACAAAGAGGGGTATATGGGAGAATTCAGAGGGAGGAAAGGGAAGGGGGAAATGATGTAATTATAATCTCAAAAATAGAGGGGGAAAATGTTATGCCCATTAACCCACTTATACAGAGGATACTTGAAAGAATACTTAGATCTGAAGAGAAGGATGAATACACTCAAGAGGGCACAGGGAACAAATATGCAGTAACAGACAATTCAAAGAGGTTTAAGAAAATAATGGAAGTCAATGCACATTATTCAACAATATCTCATAATAGTAACAGTCTCAATTACCTAATAAAGAGCCAATGGGTTAAGAAATTGTCTTAGAAAACAGGATTCATCTTTTTGCTACCTCCCAGAAATAAAACTCACAGTCAGATGCAGACATCACCTCAGGGGAAAGGATGAAAAATGTATTCTAAGCAAATAGAACTAAGAAACAAACAAACATAGCCATTCTAATGTCCAGTCATATACTTCCAACCAATAAGAGTAAGTAAGGTAAAGATTGACTGTCAGGATAGTCAAACTTTAACCAAATAAGCACTAAATGATTTATAATGTATTTTTATCTATTAATATTTCTTTTATGAGTAATCATGGTATAGTGATAGTTGTACCAACCACAAGCCAGATGGATAAAAACAAAACAGAGAAACATTGGTGACAATGACATCCTAAATCAAAATGATCTAGCAGACATCTCTAGAACATTCCATCCCAATACTAAAGAATACACATTCTCAATAGTCCATGGGACTTTTTCTAAAATTGATCATAAAGCAAGTCTCTTTAGATACAGGAAAACCAGAATAAATCCTGCTCCCCATCATAAATGTGTTAAGGGGGATATTAATAACAATAGAAACTACATAAAACACACAAACTCATGGAAACCAACCACCACACTGCTGAATGATAATCAGGTCAAGGAGAATGATAATCAAATCAAGGAAGAAATCAAGAAATGAATTAAAAATTTTCCATAATTAAATGAAAATGAAAGCACAACATGGCAAAATCTGAGACACAAAGAAGGTAGTCCTAAGAGGAAAGTTTATTGAATAAGTGCCTGCACCAGAACCTTAGAGAGAACTAATAGTGTAATGATATACTTAAATGCTTTAGGAAAACAAGAACAATGATCCCTCCTCACAATACACTGGAAGAGATGATCAAAATCAGGGCCGAAGTGATAAAAAAAATTGACAAAACAATACAAGTAATCAATTAATTAAATAGCCAAGTCTTGAAGAGATTAGCAAGACTGAAAATCTTTAGTCAAATTCACCAAGAGGGGAAATACAACAACACCCAAGTTAATAATATAAGAGACTAAAAGGGAGACATTACTACAGATTCTAAAGAAGTTGAGAATAGCAAGACTATACTAAAAAATATATATATTTCACTAAACTGGAAAAGCTAAAAGAAAATAATAGTTTTTCAAGTGTGAAAGACTCAACAAAACTAAATCAAGATGAAGTAAATACTTTAATCAGACTTAAAGCACCAATGAGATAGAACAGTTGTTAAAAATCTCCCAACTTAAAATAAAAAAGCAGAGCTAGGTGGGTTTAGCCTAGAGATTTACCACACCTTCAAGGAAGAACCAACACCAAAACTCCTGAAATTATTCAGTACAATAGGAAGGAATGCCTCCAAATTCAGTTTATGAAGCCAGAATCACTAACACTCAAATAAGACAATGACCAACAATAAAAGAAAATTACAGGCTAATCTCCTGATGAACACAGATGAACATTTTCTCAATAAAATATTTGCAATCCAAATTCAAGGACACACAACAAATATCATCCACCTCGACCAAGTCAGCTTCATCCCTGATATTTAGGGAGGTTCAACATATATTAATCAACAACTGTAGTCTACCACATACATAGAGTCAAGAACAGAACCACATGGTCATCTCACTAGATGCAGGAAAAAAGCCTTTGAGAAAATCCAGTATCTCTTTATTACAAAGGTCTTGGAGAATCTAGGGGTACAGGGACATAGTAACCATAATAAAGGTAAAATACAGCAAGCCCACTGTCAGTGTCATACTAAACTGAGAAATGCTTAAAGCATTTCTGCTGATATCAGGAACAAGAGGAGGATGTCCACTTCTGTTCAATATAGTTCTTGAAGTCTTAGCTGGAAGAATGAGACAAGAGAAGGAGATAATGGGGATATAGATAGGAAAGGAAGATGTTAAAAAAAATCCTTATTTGCATATGATTCTACACATAAGAAACCCTAAAGTCTCCATTAGAAAACTCCTATGTCTGAAGCCTGCAGTGGTGGCACATGCCTTTAATCCCAGCACTTGGGAAGAAGAGGCAGGTAGGTCTCTGAGTTTGAGGCAAGCATGGACTACAGAATGAGTTCCAGGACTGCTAGTGCTACACAGAGAAACCCTGCCTCAAAAAAACTAAAAACAAAAGCAAAAACAAAAGCCTGCTACATCTGATAAATACATTCAGCAAAGCATTAGGGAATAACATTAAAACACAAAATCAGTAGTCTTCCCATATACAAATGACAAATATAAAGAGAAAGAAATCTGAGAAACAATAACATTCACAATAACCTTAAGAATGTGTTTGAATAAATTATACCAAGGAAGTGAAAGACATGTATGATGAAATTTCCTAGTCACAGAAGAAAGAAATTGAGGAAGACATCAGAAGATGGAAAGATCTCCCATGCTCATGGATTGGTGGATGATTCATGAACCATCCTACCAATATAATTCTACAGATTCAACCCAACTGTCATCAGAATTCCAGCACAATTCTTCATAGAATTTGAAAAAAAATTGGACTAGCATAAAATAGACAAATTGATCAATGAAATAAAATCTAGAAACCACATATAAACCCCATTCCTAATGACTTATCTTTATACCCTCAGTTTGTATATGTCAACCCTTGTCTGAGAAACTTCATTGTGTATTAGATGACGCTTAACACAGACCCACAACCAATCAGTGTACAGAGTATAAGATGCTTCATGGTGCTCAGCCCTTAGTGGTATGTCTGTGTCATACCCCTCTTCCCAGGGCTTAGGGATTATCTAGAAAGAAAGAGGGGGAAGATTACAAGAGCCAGAGGTGGCCAATGACCACAATGGAACAGTATTTTCTGGTCACAACATGGCAGCTGCACAGTCATAGTGACTGTGACTACATGCCCAAGAGCATACCAGGCCAAATCCCAGGATGGAAAGGGGAAGTAGGCATGAATTCTTACCCTTAGCTGAAGAGCTATTACCAATTGACTGTTGGTGGGAGTGGGAGGGTCAGTCTCCAATAATTCAATTCCTGACCAGCTACTCACATCCAGTGGATGGCTCTTCACCCCTGAACATATGGGCAACACTACGTATATTCAGCAGGCTAAAATGAAGGACCCATGAAATTGAGAGGGTGTAGTGCTGAGAACAGAGAAGTTGGAGGGGGTTAGTGGAGTATGAACTTAAGCCACAGGTATGAAATTCTCTAGCAACAAAAAAAGCCTATTTGCTCTTAGTTTTACATTTCTATGCCTATTTTTATTTTAGTTTGTGTGATTTCTGTTGCCATGTCCTCAAATGCATTATCATCTTCACAGTAGTCTGTAGCAATTCTACTTTTCCCTCCCTCCTTTCACCTCTTCTCTCTTTCAGACCCAGGTTCTTGTGTGTATTTGGCAAACACCTTGCTGTTCAGCCACGCACTAATCCATTTTTTTTACTTCTAAAGATTCAGTATTGGGCTTGTGTGTGTGTGTGTGTGTGTGTGTGTGTGTGTGTGTGTGTGTGTGCTTCATATCACTCCTTAACTTTCTGAGTATATAGGTGAAAGTTATTGTAACATTATAGATGCCTGTATTGGCCTAGTACTTTTAAATTGCCAGCTTTGACACAGAAGCTTTTCGTCATCATTGGCTGCATTTTTCAGGTCTCTTCATATGCCTGGTAATGAGTCTGCAGTTTGTATATGGGGGATTTTAACTCCGTGAGTGCTGGATATACCTGCTTATAAATCCCTGTGTCTCCCACAGCAATGCGATCCTGTTAGGTCTTGCCCTTCAGCTCAGGGCATTGTTCTGTCATACTTAACCCTCCCCATTACTGGGACAGCCCTTCTGTGAACTCTCCTCATGCCTGTGAGCCCTGCTCTGATGGAAACAGCCTCCAATCCCCCCCAGAAAGTTTCTTTGACAATGACTCTTCTAATAATGATAGATTTGTGACTTGAAGTTGGCTTTTGTGTCCGTTCTTCTCGTTTTAGTATATGAGCTGAATAAAAACTCAAAAATTCATTTATACTGTATGAAGAATGATAGTATTTTAGTCTTCTTGAGTTCTGATTATTTATTGCAAATTTGGTAGTGATGTAACTATTATCAGTGTTTTCACAGAGTTCACAAAAGTATTTGTTATGCTTTTGTTGTGGTGACTTTGAAATCAGCCTTTTCATATCAGCTTTCTCTTTCTCAGTGCTCAAAACCAGCTTTTTATTAATGAAGTTTCTGGCAGCTGAGTATGAGGGAATGAACATGCATGCATTCATTAACAAGAACTAGGTGATGCTCAAAGATGTGATGGCAGGGACTGGCCCCATGAATACTTTTCTATCTCCCTAGATCCTGTCCTAACATCACTTTTCTTCTTTATATTTCATCTTTTCTTTTTTGGATGTGTTTTTTCTTCTGTTTATTTCTGGTTTTGTCCTTGTGGACATTTTAGACTCTCTTCCTTTCTCTGTGTGGGTCTTGTGCCACTGAGCTGTTTATATTCAGAAAGCAGTACTCCATCAATGCACTGTAATTGTGATTCCCTGAGTGTGGGCACACAGCAATCAATTGAATCCTAATACAATCCACCAGCAGTCACAGCGAGTTCAAACAGAAATGGAAGAATATGTAATAAAGAACAAGCACATCTTCTAGCAAGAAACAAACCACAGTATTATCCAGCCCTTACCTCAGTGAAATCTATAGGTCAACACATTTTATTTCTGGAGGAGTATAAAGTAATGGCATTAGTCATGTCAATCCATCTGTTCCCTTTTCTTCCCAAGGCATAATTAGTTGACATTTCTTTGGCAGCTTCTTCTGCATGCTTTCTGCAGCATGCACAGAGCTGTTTAGCTCTGGTGGGCATGGCTTATGGAGGCCAACTTAGCCAACGAGCCTGGGAACTTTTATCCACTCTGAGTTGGTAAGGGAGGTGGGCTGAATCACCCTGCTAGGTGATTTCTAAATTCCTTCTTAGACCTGTAGTTTAACAGAAAAATACAAACATCTGAGGACAGCTTGGAAAAGGATGCGAGCCATTCCTGGAGAAGCTGAATTATGATCTGAGCACAACTGCCTGGTAACAATTAATCCGGATTATTAATCGATGAGGAAGCACATCTCTAAGTGCTTGTTATCTGCTTGTTTCTGGAAGGGTTTAACTGAAGAGGAAAGGCACTTAATGTGAGCAGCATCACTCAATAGGCTGGGGTTTGTACTGAATAAGAAGGATGCAGCAGTTTCCATCGCTCGCTGCTTCCTGACTGGAGACACAATGTGAGCAGCTGCCTCATACTCCTACTGCTGTGCCTGCCCCACCATGATGGTACTCTCAAACTGTAAACCCAAATCAACTCTGTTTTTCCTCCAGTTGCTTTTGTCAGGTGTTGTCAACATGACAAGAACCAGAGCTAATACAGCCACCAAGGAACATGTATTCAAGGCTGACAAGGGCTCTTGGCATAGTCACACATGCTTATAATCAAAACACTCAGAAAGTAGAGGCAGGAAGAGCATAAGTTCTAGCCAGTGATGATAATGTGCTAATACCAAAAAACAAAACAAATAAACAAACAAAAACAAAAAAAACCCAACCCCGAAACCAACCAAACCAAACCAAACAACAACCAAAACAAAATAAAACAAACAAACAAACAAAAACCCGAAGGCTGAGGGTGTGACTCAGCTATATAGTGCTTGTCCTGTATGCTCAAGACCTTAGGTTAGATTCTCATCACTGAGTTTTTCTCCAGTCAGGGCTTGTTTGATTCATAGGTCAGGAACCTAGAATAGTATATTGGTGATGAGGAGAGATATTTCCATTTCTTTTTGTAACCAAGGAAACAGAATGTACACTCCCTCTAGGTCTGGGCTGGGGAAGGAAGGCCAAATGAGGTGGAAGATGATCTGGTTAGCCATCAAAAGACCCTTTTTCTTAAATATATTCTTCTCTCATACAATATGTCCTGACTACCCTTTCCCCTCCATCCACTCCTCCTAGACCCCCTTCCTCCCCCATTCCCCAGATCTACCCCTCCTTCATTTCCCTTCAGAAAAACAGCAGGCCACCCAGGGTTATCAACTGAACAGGGCATAAATACAATAAGACTAAGCACAAACCCTCACATCAAGGCTGGATGAGACAACCCAGTAGGAGGGAAAAGGTCCTAAGAGCAGGCAAAGAATTGGAGACATTCCCACTCCCACTGTTAAGAGTCCCACAAGAACAGCAAGTGACACAACCCTAACATATCTGCAGAGAACCTAGTGCAGAACCATGCAGGCCCCATGACTGTCACTTCAATCTCTGTGAGCTCCTAAAAGACTTCCTTGTCTGAGCACTTCCAAAGTGCATTTGGAGTTCACCAGTAGATGGAGAGAGACAGTGCACTGTGTGGTGTGGGCTGTGCTGTTCTGCAGAAGTGTTTATCCTGAAGTAGAAACCCAGTTGTGTCCCTTGAAAAACAAGTCATGTTCATTTCCAAGACATTCAAAGGAAAATCACATTATTTTCATAGTAAGGAAAAGTGCATGTCTGGAAATAGGTCGTTACTTAATCAGGATAATGTATTCTCCAGCACTCTCTTCCTAATCTTTGTGCTTAAAAATAAACGGAAATGTTAGCACTATACTTTATTTACATTGGGCTTGCTGAAAATCTGTGGAGATCTGACCATCAGTAGGCAGAAGCTTCCAGGAGAGCCTTTTATGCTACCAGGATTCTTAACAACACATGTGGATATGTATACACATGCATTTTAAGCACAGTTTCTTATACCATCTTCCCCTCCCCTCCCCCTCTTTCCCCTATTTTCTTTCTCTTCAAACCCAGTCTCACTAAGCTGGCTGAAAGTTCAAGATTCTCTTCACTTGACATCCCAAATCCTGGGCTTACATGTGTACACTGCCATTCCTGATTCTCTTTCTTTTCTCCAGTCCCCAACTTTGATTTTATTGCTTAAGTTAATATTTCTGAAAGTTCTTGTATGTTCTCTATTTTCTGGGATACAGTTCTACAGTGTTGAATATTCCTGTGAGCTCTGGCTAAGACATGTCCTGTGCAATGCTTTCTTGGGGCCACTTGGACATGGAAGTCTCCCTGCCTCCATCAAGTATTAGTAATTTTGAGAAGCTGTGAGCTCTCCAAGACCTTCTATGGGACTCACCTTCAGTGTGGGGAATGGGCTAACTCTGCCAATTCCCCAAAGTGAGAATCAGAGTGCCTGGAGTGGTGCCACGGTTAGCACCCTTGTGGATTCAAGGAATTGCTGAGCAGGGTTAAAGGCAAGAGTGTGGGGGTGTTCATCATCGCATGGCCATTCTGTGTATGTGAGGTTATACCAGGCGTGGAGCATTGCCCCTGCTAGGAGGAGACACACTTCCATGCCAGGGCGTAGGATCACAGAGACGATCAGAAACTCTGTATCTTTTTGCCACCATGTTCCAAGCCTCAATTTATTCATTGGGTAAGCAACAATACATTGCCTAAACAACAATGATTATAGAAGCTTGTGAAGTTTACATGGGAAAATGGATAAGAAATGCCTCACAGAGTGCCTAGTACACATGACACATGACATAGAATAGAAAAAGAAAAATGCAATTGACATGAGGGAATGAAGGATACATACAGGGTGAGCAAGAGAAGGCAGGATTTACTCTACTGGCTGTATATACAGGAAGAACTGAATGGGGAAGAGAAATGGCTGGAAGGGTTGTCTATAACTTCAGAGACCTAGAAATTCAATACTCAGTGAGACCTCAGCTGCTGTGACATTTCCACCTTATGTGGAAATAATTTCAGCTCCATGATGCCATTGCCTTTTCTTTCTGGTTTTGCTTAGTTTGTGGTCTCTCAAGTAGAATTCACTTGCTATTTTCTTAGGAGTTTTCTTAAACACTAAAAAGATACCGGACTGAGCCTGAGAAAGGTCCCTTGCTTTACTGTCTCATGATCCAGAGAAGAAGCCTCTTTTGTACCTGAGGCTCTGGGTTTCAGAAAGGATGCTTGGGAGGTTTTGTGCATTTCTCCTCTTAATATAGATAGCTATGCTTATTATTTTGAACTTTCAGGTCAACTAATGGTACGAAGAACACAAGCTTTCATGTTACCGCTGCTGCTTCTCTTTCTCTAATGCTCTCCTTTCCGAAAAGCCCTGTTCCCAAACTTCCCCCATTCCTGTGCAGGAATCTCCAGGTCTACCCATACCACGTCCCCTGACTGTCTTTCTGACAGTGTGTTCCTTTTCGTGTGTGAGGGGTAATATTGCTGGGTAGAGAATTCTAGTCAGAAATTGTCTTCTTTTGATAATTCAGGCATGCTATTCACCCTTTCTTCTTCTTATGACTTCTGAGGAGAAGTTTGATGTACCTCTTATCCTGTTCCTTCTTTTTCTTCTTGAAGATTGTCTCTTGGTCTGTGCTTTCTCTGGTTTAAATATGGCAAGCCTAACTATAGATTTGCCATTTGTGCTGCTTGCCATCTCTGTACTCCCTGTGTCTGATTGATTTTCTCATCATTATTGGGACAGGATTTCTCAGCTCTGTTCCTTCTCCAACTGGTGTTACGTTGCATGGTTAGTGTACCTTTTATAGATTCCCCTCCTCCTATTCCTTCACTTGCCAGTGTGGTCATAAGCCTCTGAGTTACATTGTCTTAGTTGTTCATCTGCAAGCTTGTGGTTTCTCTCTTTAGCCATGTCTCTTCTACCCACCAATTCATTCTTCACTTCATTTTTAATCTTATTTTGTTTTTTTTTTATAATGAAAGAAATATATTTAAATTTTTTTCCCACACTATGTTTTTACCATATTTTCTCCTCCCGGATTCTCCTACCTACTTACCTATTCAATTGTATGTTCTTTATCTCCCCTTTTCAAAAAAATGACCACAAAACCAAAAATCAAAACAAACAAACACAAACCCAACAAGGTCAAAAATGCCAAAGCAAAACAAAATGAAACAAAAAAGCCCACAAAAAAGCATGGAATTTGTTTTGTGTTGGCTAACTACTCCTGGACACTAGACTTGCCCTAGAGTGTTGTTGACATACCCAGTGACACTCCATTGAAGAAAACTGATTTTTCCTTTGCCAGGAAATATCTTCTCGTTAAGGGGTGGTAACCTATGTCCATTTCTTCTCATTGCTGAGACTGAGTTCGGCTTGAACCTGTGTAGGTCTTTTGCATGCTGTCATAGACATTGTCAATTCATATGTGCATTCCTGTTGTGTCGGGAAAACACTATTGCCTTGGAGTCATCCATCATCTTTGGCTCATGTGATCTTTCTGCCTCCTCTTTCTCCACAGATCTCTGAGCCTTGAAGCAAAGGGATTGATGAAGACATCCCACTTAGGGCTGAGTGCTGAAAAGTCTGTCACTCTCTGTACAATGTGCAGTTGTGGGTCTCTATGTTGAATCCATATCTACTGCAGGAAGAAGCTTTTATGATGAGGGTTGAGCAAGGTACTGATCTTGCATCCTTTTTCCTCAAGCTAATGTCTATCCTTGATGGTGAGGTGTGTTTTTTGGATATGGCCAAAAGATAAGTTTTCTAATCCAATATGTTAGTCTGTGTCTTTTTTTTTTTTCAAGACAGGGTTTCTCTGTGCAGCTTTGTGCATTTGCTGGAACTTGCTTTGTAGACCAGGCTGGCCTCAAACTCATAGAGATCCACCTGCCTCTGCCTCCTGAGTGCTGGGATTAAAGACATGCACCACCACCGCCCAGCTTAGTCTGTGTCTTTTTATCAGGGAATTAAGAACATTAATATTGAGAGTTATCACTGAGCAGTGTTTATTGATTCCTACTATTTTGTTGTTGTCTTGTAGGCCCACCCCCTTTTGATTTACTGTCTGGGATTATTAGTTTTGTGTATTTTTTCATGTTTAGTTGACCTCTTCAAACTGCAATTTCCCTTCTAGTACTTTTTTTGGATAAAAAAATTTTGGATAAAAAATTGCTTAAATTTGGTCTTATTGTAGAATTATTTTTTCTCCATTGATTGTGGTTGACAAATTTTGCAGGGCATCATAATCTGGGTTGGAATATGTGGCCTCTAAGAGCTTGTAGACCATCTATCCAGGCCCTTCTGGCTTTTAGAGTCTTCATAGAAAAGTCTGGTGTTAATGGGCCTGCCTTTATATGTCTTTTTCCCTTGCAAGTATTATTATCCTTTTCTTGTTCTGTACACTTAATGTTTTAATTATTATGTGTCATGGGGAGTTTCTTTTCTAATTCTGTCTCTATGGTGTTCCATATGCCTTTTCTACCTTGATAAACATTTCTTTCTTTAGATTGGGGAAATTTTCTTCTATAATTTTGTAAAAAATGTTTTCTGTGCCTTTGACCTGGGTTTTCTCTCCTTTCTTTATCCCTATTATTCATAGGTTTGGTCTTTTCATAGTGTCCCAGATTTCCTGGATGTTTTGTGTTTGGATTGTTTTAGTTTTAACATTTTCTTTGACTGAGCTATCCCTTTCTTCTACCTTGTCTTTGAGACCTGAAATCTGTCTTCATAATTTCATTCATTCAGTCTATTGATTGAGGTTTTTCTATAAGCTTTTTGCTTGATTTATTGAGTTTTTCATTTTGAGTTTTATTTTGGTTTGGCTTTACTTTAGTGATTCTATTTTACTGTTAAATTCTATTTTCATATTTTGAATTGTTTTCATTATTTCATTTAACTGTTTTGTTTGTATGTCCTGGTCTTCACTGAGGCATTTATTCATGGTCTGTTTAAGGTCCATGAACATATTCGTAACTGCTAGTTTGACTTCCGTGCCTTGTGTTTCAGCTAAATTGCTTTTCTAAGGGCCTATTATAATAGGGTTTCTGGGTTCTGGAGGAGTTATATTGTCTTAGTTGTTCATGTTTGTGTTTTGCACTGGGATCAGGCATTCTGAAGTTATGTTTGAGGTTATGAGTTATTTGAAGTTTGAGTTATGATGTTTTTTGGGAGATATCTGATCTTGTCTTTATGGGGCAGGTGTTCTGTTCTGTTATTGCTGTTGCCTACTCTGGATCCTGAGCAAGTGTGGTGGTTGGTGTGTCCCTGGTAGAGAGTTTTCTGTTGGTTGGCACTTGTAGGAAATGGAGATGAGCTAAAAGGGAAGGACTTGGGGGATCCTGGGTGTACAGGAAGGACTCACCTTTCTTTAAGGGGTTGGCCACCAGGAGTTTGACCATGCTCCAGTGACAACACAAATTGGACTATTTTTTTTTATCTTTTTGGGAGAGGGCACAAAGGTTGGTGGATGGGCCTGGGAGGACTGGGAAGTAAAAGTGATCAAGGTTCAATA